>NNCF01130159.1:34936-46647 GCA_002313205.1 Laupala kohalensis | reverse complement strand
AAAAAAAAAAAAAAAAAAATCCTGAACGTATTTCTGTAATGTACTTTCATTTTAAATCAATGTTGTTGTTGTTGTTTTCTTCTTTACTAATCTTCGAAGCAATATTTCAATGTGCAGAATTTTTTAAAAATTTTGTTTCCTACCTTCGTTCACACAACATGTTTTTTACGCACTCGTATACTTCATGTCGCGAAACTAGTTTCCTTCCGCGAAAAGACGTAAAGAGCGATTAAGAACGAATAAAAAAATTAATTGCCAAAAATTAGGCGAAACCCATCCGGTTTTCCTTGAGGTAACGGTGGATTTTATGTACGGGCTCTCTACGCGCTTGGCTAGGGGCGTCGGTCTATTGAAATAATAATTAAAAATTCGAATTAAGAGTTATTTTAATAGATTTATAAACAATGTATTTCGAATAATATGTAGTTCAATAATAACACGTGCTTTTACCCCCAGGGGGCTTACATCTAGTAAGTACGTTTTTGGCGAACACGGGACCCCGAGCCGAGTCTGGCATTACTTCCACTTACTTGTGCCATGCTCCTTCCTTTCTCTTTCCTGATCTCCCTTGATCTCCCTTGTTCTTTTCGATCCCGACGCCATTAGGGTTAGGGTATCTTTCATTTTCCTCATTCCTCTCATTTTTTGTCCCCACTTATTCTTTGTCCCCCCTCATGTTATGTGCCCCCCTCCATTTGATGTATGTTGTGAGATATGTTTTGGTGTGTTGTAGATCAGGAGGGTTTAATAGTGGGTAGGGTTGTCCCATAAAAAAAACACGTGCTTTTAACAATTTCATTTTCCTTATTTTATTAAATGGAAATTTGTTGATTTATTCTGTTAATATTATAACACATAGCTGACTATTTTTTTAATTATGTGAAGCTGAAATGTTAAATCCTTGGCCTCCGCCTTAGAACCCTTCAACGGAAGTGATGGGGTGGTTCCTGTTTGTTTCCGGAGAATAAATTAGTTTATGTTACCTCAAGGGGTCATATACATTTTTTAAATTGCTTTTAAAAAATTTGGGTCTGTGACGAAAACCGAAAGCGACATAACCCCAAACGAAGCACATAAGGCTCCATCTTTGTAGAATGAACAGAGAATTAAGTTCAATTGTTGGCCGTTCTCTCGACGGTTTCTGGACCACTGTCCGGCGGTTGTGTGGAGTGGGGGGGGGAGGGAAAGGGAATGAGGAAGGGAGAAAGGGACGCAGGTGGAAAAGCAAGTTACTGTAGTTAGGCCTCTACTGCTGCGATTGGAGGGAGAAGGGGAACGGACCGATTGTACCTGGATCACCTCTTTGCCCCCGTTGACGGCAGAGGCTGCCGCCGCCGCTGCTGCTTCCGTGCGCCTAAAGAGTTGAGTAGATTGACAGATTGACGAAACCCGCGAACGACGACAGAAGAAGAAGAAGCCCCGTGTCCGAAGGCGAAACTCAATTGACTGCCATGCATGCAGACAACAATGAAAACTGTTTTCTTTATATTTTAATTTTAAAACACGACAATATGAATACTAACGAACAAAGAAGATGATTCAATTTGTATCTATCAGTTAGTAATATAGTTCAATCAACTTTCACAAACTCGCTTGCAATGCACGAGAGCAAAATGTACTACAAACGAACTCGGGTTGCGTGTTTTATCAGCGAACCGCGGAATGTCGTCTAGTGTGACCTAAAGTGACCCAAAAGTGAGGTTAAAAAAAAAAAATTCAACAAAGGAAAATTCACAAATACAAATCAAAGTAAAAACTTGAATCAGTTTCGTGATTTAAAAGTTGGTCATCTCTGAAAAACAAGTGTTTCATCCACAAGACGCAAATGCATTAGTGTAACATCATTTATAATTACAATTATCTCTTTTAAATGGCCGGTGGTGTGTGTTATTCAAGATGAAATCACAAAACTATACATGTTACTATGTTTATTTCTGCCGATTTAAGATATTTTACAGATTTAATCCTACCTTAATTTCAATAAAAGATAAATAAATAATTTTAGCAGCAATTTCTTTGGATTAGGACATAAATTTTAAAATAATTATTTCGAACTTGTGGAATAAAGACGTTTTGAAATAAATAATGTCACGAATATGGCTACAATGAAAATAGGAAGTGAAGATACACAAACAGAAAAAAGGGGGAAAAAAATTACAAACAAAATTAACATATTCGTAATTTTTCATTACTTATTCAGAATTAGTAACGGTTTTAAATTTATGGTTAAAAGTAGTGGAAAACTGGGTGCGACCACCTCAGGGGCAATAGACTCTCATCAATTCCGATCAAGGGTCCAAAAAGGGCTGCAGGGGAAGGATTTTTAATATTTACGAAAGATTTAATATTTTACACAAAAGAAACTCGGGTTCTTTCTCATTTATTCTCATTCTCTAAAAATAGATAGAAAGCTATTAAAATCAGTCAAAAGTCGATAAAAATTATAAAAAGGAAAATATTAATATCGTATACTGCGTTCTCAATGTAATCATATTTATTAATTGTTAATAAGATAAATTATTTTATCTATCTCGTTTATGCGCCCGTTCCATACAATTTATATTTAATCTTCACTATATTTAATTCTTAAATTTTGTCACATTAAATTCTTATTTATCTCCTACGACTGTAATAGGTTTTTTTTAAAAAAAACGATCATGTGGCTAAATTTACGCGCTGCCCCTAATTAGCCTCCCTTTGGGGGGACTCTACTAATCGCTTTTTTGCATCGGAACAGGAAGTTGCGTCGAAGACAGACGAAATGCGAAAAGTACTGAACGGATGGAAAAAGACAAAAAAACTCATAATGTCGTCATATTCATGATGGTTGGACATTGTCAACGAACAAGATGGCTATCATAATTTTAAGTCAGGATTACAAATACCAAGAAAGAGCTATTTAATTACATATTTTGTTCAACAGCTTAATCTTGAAATACCGCCCTAGTGAGAATGTAGGAAATCTCATTGGGTACACGTTGCCTACATTCATTATGTACCCGCAACCTGGTTTTTATCCGGTTTTCCTTCTGCTAGAGACGGCATCTATTGAAATAATAAATCTCCAATTTAGAGATTTTAAAAAAAATAGTTGCTATTTATAAACAATTCTTTTCGAATAATCTTTAGTTTGATAATAATAATAATACGTTGTTGTAAAAATTACTTTCTTGTGTTTTATGAAATATGGTGTTAATATTATAACACGTACCGAACAATTGTTTTATGATTAGAAGTAAAGTGAAGCTGAAATTTTTTGAATCCGCCTCTGCCTTAGGAATTGCCCTTGATCGGAATTGATGGGATGGTCCCTTGCTTGCTTCCGGAGAGTAAATTAGTTTATTTTCCTTCTCCACTTGGTCATAAGCAGTTAGTGACATGCTATTTTGAAATTCTATTTATTTATTTATTCATAATTAAAGACTCTTCCATCAAACTCGCGAAATGACGACAAGCGATTCTGGAATGATGTAAAATTGCATCACGAGATTCGGCGTGAGATGCTCAGGTAACAGCGTCAGATGCTGTGCAGATGTTACGTTACGCTTCAGCTGAATGAAAATATCGTTCTGACTTCTCTTCCAACAAGCAATCAATCATTGATCGAATGAATCAACCATTTTGCAATCATTCAACTAACAATTCATTCAATCGTTCATTCAGCTGTCGTCGTCCTAGAGCGGCAAAAAGCTTCTAAATAGAAGTGTTTTTTAAATTCCATTTAAGAGATGGATTTCAATTGTACACCACGGAAGGACAATGACCTTTGGGCGACTTACAACTCTCTATCTGACACAGTGAACAATTCTTATACTTAATTAGGCTCATTGCAAGAAGCGAGGAAACAGATTTATAAATGTAGCTGTTAAGTCTATTGATTTTTTCCCGTGTGGTTAAATATAACGAAATGTTATTTAAATATTGTACTAAATATAAGTATTTTTTTAAATAAATTGTATTTTTATTTTGTATAACTTTACTCTTTTATATAATTTTATTTGAATTTCGATCTTTTACGGGTGAATTCACTTCTACAAAAGGAAGAACAGTGAAAGTGTGGTAACAGGATCAAAGTTTTAGAATAAAGTTGTTTTCAATTACGTGAAACAACGAGAATTAGATCTGTTTCGGTCGTAACGAGTCCAAAGAAAATAGTTTTGGAAAATTACGTGGCTAGCTTGCTGTACAAGGGAAATGTAAGAGATTCAAAATTATTGTTCATGAGAGAGTTAATAGTGTTGACTGTCTCTGAAACACTCCCGAGCATTTTTATTTTTGTCGAGTTGTTCTACTTTCGGAGAGATTAGCATTTTGATTGCTAATTGAGCTTTGGGGATTTACTGTGAACTAAGACACCATAACAATAGGTTTTCTCATCCCACCATTTTGGATCAAACTCTGCTCATGTCTTACGTTGCAAGTTCCATGAAAACAAAACGACGACGACATCCCTTCGGAATTTGTTTTCAGAAGAAAGTAGCAGCTTTTTTTTTCGATACGAAATATTGAGATAACAACAAATATTTTCTGTTATTGACGAAGGCATAAAAGTGATATTACTATAGTGCTATAGTTTATCCTATGTGGTAATAACCGTAGAATTATTGTTTCTTATTTAATATCAATATATACCAATGAATATTTTTATTGTATTTATTTTGTCAACCGGACACTGTTAGTATTATTGTAATATTTTAAACTATGACAAACACGTTATCAACTCAACATTTCATATAAAAACTTTATATATATCTTATATAAAAAGGAGAGTGTTTGTATGTATGTATGTATGAATGTAATTTGTTTACTTTTTTGCTGTCATAGAAACACAACAAACGAATTTTCTTACTTAACCGACACTTGGTAATTTAGAATTATAAACAAAAACAATTGAACATCATTGCTTAACAATGCCTCCAAAAAAACGTAAAGCTATTGAAAGTAATGAAGAAAGATATAAAAGATTAGCAACGATACGTGAAAGAGTTGCAAGATCTAGAAATTCAGAAACAGCAGGACACCGTGAAGCCAGACTCCAAGAAATGAGAAACAGGGCTGCAAAAACCAGAGCCTCTGAAACACAACAACAACGTGAGGCCAGGCTTAATGATCTACGAAACCGAGCTGCAACATCCAGAGCCTCTGAACCACAACAACAACGAGAGGTCAGGCTTAATGATCTACGAAACCGAGCTGCAACATCCAGAGCCTCTGAACCACAACAACAACGAGAGGTCAGGCTGCAACAAATCAGAGATAGAACGAGACGTTCACGAACTGATGAATACTCCGATTTACAGTGTGAAGCATTATTCTATGACCCTCACATAGATTACGCACATCACGCCAGTATCAACATAGGAAAAATGGATTTAATTTGCCGCAATTGCCAAGCCAAAAAGTTTAAATCAGAACCTCCCGGTCTTTGCTGCAATAATGGTAAATTAAAACTTAACCAACTGGACCCATTACCACAAGAACTCTTAAAATATACAACTGGTGATACACCACAGTCAAGACATTTTCTGAGTAATATCCGAAAATACAACTCATGTTTTCAAATGACCTCATTTGGAGCCACATCTGTTATTAATCAGCCTGGATTTCAATCCACTTTCACAGTACAAGGGCAGATATACCATAAAGCAGGATCGTTGTTGCCGTTGCCTAATCAGCAACCAAAATTTTTACAATTATATTTTATTGGAAACGACCAAGTTGAGACCGACCAAAGATGCGCCAACAATTCAGGAACAAGACGTGAGATTGTATCTGATTTACAACAAATGTTCCATGCACACAATATTTACATAAAAACGTTTGAAACTTCAATTGATCATATGCCCACAGATGCATATAAAATTATTATAAAAGCAGATCGAAAACCAGCAGGAGAGCATGAACGGCGCTTCAACGCTCCTGTAGTGGATGAAGTTGCAGTTGTGATATCGGGTAATGAATTTGAAAAGCGAGATATCGTGCTTCAATTACGTAGTGGATCATTGCAGCGAATTTGCGAAACGCACAGGTCGTATGATGCTCTACAATATCCTATTTTATTTCCTTATGGTGAAGATGGGTATCATTTCAATCTGAGGCAAGTTAATCCAACAACAGGTATTCCAACAAGTGCAAAGGTATCTGCTATGGATTATTATGCTTACCGTCTAATGATACGAGGTACTAAACACAACCACGTGATAAATTGCAGACAATTATTCCATCAATTTATCGTGGATATGTATGTAAAGATTGAAAGTGAACGTCTTCAGTTTATTCGTTCGAATCAAAAAAAATTAAGAGTGGACCAATATATTCACCTAAGAGATGCGGTAGCAAATGACGGAAATATTGAGAATCTGGGCACTTTGGTTATTTTGCCAGCGACGTTTACGGGCAGTCCTAGACACATGCATGAGTACACACAAGATGCAATGACCTATGTAAGGACATACGGGAGACCAGATTTGTTTATTACGTTTACCTGCAACCCGATTTGGTCAGAGATTAAAGAAATGCTAATCAACGGTCAGTCATCCAGTGATCGCCACGATTTAATTGCGAGAGTTTTTAAACAAAAGCAACAAAAATTCATTAATATTATAACAAAAGGTCACATCTTTGGAGAGGTGAGATGCTGGATGTACACCATTGAATGGCAGAAACGAGGTTTACCACATTCACATAATTTATTTTGGTTGAAAAGGAAGATTCAACCAACAGAAATCGACGCTATTATATCTGCTGAACTTCCTAACCAAGAAGAAGATCCTGATTTATACGCTGTGGTAACTAAAAATATGATCCATGGACCATGTGGAAATATAAATCGGAACTCGCCATGTATGAAAGATGGGAAATGCACCAAAAACTATCCTCGAAAATTAATTAAAGATACACAAACAGGAAACGACGGCTATCCTTTATATAGACGGCGAGCTCCAGAAAATGGAGGTTTTACGGCAATACTGAAGACGCGAAGCAACGTGGAAATAGACGTGGATAACAGTTGGATTGTACCATATTCTCCATTATTATCAAAAATGTTTAACGCACATATTAACGTAGAATACTGCAATAGTGTCAAATCTATTAAGTATATCTGCAAATATGTTAATAAAGGTTCTGATATGGCAGTTTTTGGTGTAGGCAATGAAGACACCAACAATGAAGTAAAGCGTTATCAGTTGGGAAGATACGTCAGTAGCAACGAAGCTGTTTGGCGAATCTTCGGATTTTCAATTCATGAACGGTATCCTACTGTGGTTCACCTTAGCATTCATTTAGAAAACGGTCAACGAGTATACTTCTCAACTGATAGTGCCGCAAGAGTGATTGATCAGCCGCCAAACACAACTTTAACAGCATTTTTCCAACTATGCCAGCAGGATACTTTTGCAAGAACACTATTGTATTCAGAATTGCCGAGATATTATACGTGGAATACATCAAGGAAAGTCTTTTGTAGAAGAAAAATGGGCAACTTTGATCCTGAGCATAATATTTATTCATGTGACGCATTGGGCCGAGTCTACACAGTCCATCCTAACAACGCCGAATGTTATTTTTTAAGAATGCTTCTACATACCATTAGAGGACCTCGCTCATTTGCAGAATTAAGAACGGTAAACGGAGAAATATGTGAGACATTCAGAGAAGCTTGCCAGAATTTAGGGTTGCTAGAAGGAGATCAACACTGGGATGACTCATTGCGAGAGGCCAGTTTGATTTCTCTTCCAGGACAAATCCGAATTTTGTTTGCCATCATAATAACCTCCTGTAATCCATCTAACCCAAAAACATTATGGGAAAAATATAAAGAATCAATGAGTGAGGATATACTGGCTAAAGTTCGAAGTGAAAATCCTACATTGGATATTACGTTTAACTCCGACATTTTTAATAAAACTTTGATTATTTTGGAGGAAAAGTGTATCACCATGGTTAACAAGACTTTAGTGGAACTCGGTCTTTTTGCACCTGTACAACATCAAGAGGGTGTATTTTATCCAGATTATATACGTGAAACTAGCTACAATGTCTTAGACTTAGAAGCATACATCGCGGATAAAAAGCCACTTCTTAATGAAGATCAGAAATTCGCGTACGAAACAATAATGGATCAAGTAGATAAACAAGAAGGAGGAATCATTTTTCTTGATGCTGCTGGTGGCACGGGAAAAACATTTTTAATTAATTTAGTTCTCGCTGAAATCAGGGTTCATGGAGAAATTGCTCTAGCCGTTGCATCTTCAGGTATTGCAGCGACATTAATGGAAGGAGGAAGAACAGCCCACTCTGCCCTTAAGTTGCCACTTAATATTTCCCGACAAGAAAATCCCACATGTCATATAAATAAAACAAGCGGCCAGGCACAAGTTCTTATAGAATGTAAATTGATAGTATGGGATGAGTGTACGATGGCTCATAAAAAATCTCTTGAGGCCCTCAACGCAACACTTAAAGATCTTAGAGGAAACTGCAGTTTAATGGGAGGAGCTCTGGTACTCCTGTGTGGAGACTTCCGTCAAACTCTGCCTGTCATTCCAAAATCGACTCCAGCCGATGAAATTTATGCCTGTTTAAAACATTCTGTTCTATGGAATCATGTCCAAGAAATTAGCCTTAAACAAAACATGCGAATCCTCTTAAGAGATGGGAATGCTCAAAATTTTGCAAATAAACTTTTGGAGATTGGAGAAGATAGATTAGTTATTGAAGCATCTGGTATGATAAAATTGTCATCAGATTTATGTGTATCGGTGAAAACTGTCCGCGATATGATACAAGCAGTCTATCCTAACGTTAATCAAAATTATAAAAATTTAGAATGGTTGCGAGAAAGAGCCATTCTTGCTCCTAAGAACGATGATGTTAATGTAATTAACAAGGAGATACTAGCCATGCTGCCAGGAGACGTGATTGAATATAAATCGGTTGATACCGTAGTGGATGCTGACGAAGCCGTCAATTATCCAACGGAATTCCTAAATTCACTTGATCCAGCTGGATTGCCACAACATCGCCTTATACTTAAAGTAGGATCTCCAATCATTTTATTGCGAAATTTAGATCCACCAAAACTCTGCAATGGGACACGATTGTGTGTGACAAAATTAATGAAAAATATAATCCAGGCAGTCATTTTAACTGGAAAAGGAAAAGGTGAAATAATTTTTATTCCACGGATACCTCTAATCCCAACTGATCTTCCCTTCAACTTTAAAAGATTACAGTTTCCAGTCCGGCTAGCTTTTTCAATTACCATTAATAAATCACAGGGACAGTCTTTAAAGTTTTGTGGTGTTGATCTAAGATCGCCATGTTTTAGACACGGGCAACTTTATGTTGCTTGCTCCAGAGTAGGTTCGCCTAAAAATTTATATATTCTTTCTCCTGGATATGAAACAAAAAATGTAGTTTATAAACAGGTGTTAAATAAAGAAGATTCTTAAATTTGTATGAAGTAGTGTATTATTGTACTTTATAATGTATTGTTTTTATTTATGTAGTATATTTATATTATTGTTTCTCCCTAACCCGTGCAAAGCCGGGTATTCAGCTAGTATACATATATACATACATACACAATACAAAAAATAGCAGTGAACTGCGTATTACCACGTGGGTGGACAATAAAATAATTTAATATAAATAGCAATAAGATAACGTTACATTAAAATCGTCGGAACTATTAGCACAGTTATTGCTCTCATAATAGTAACTCATCACACAAACAAAATGGAAGAAAAGCAAATAATTAATACAGATTGTGAGGATGAACGAATAGCGCAACACCAATAAAACAGGTAAGTGACAGAGAGATAGCAGCTAATAAACATCGAAAACGGACAAAATTAGCAAAAGAAGATTCGCCCTAAAGTCTCACGAAATGGAAGAAGCATAAACGTTATACCGCTATTTTTTTGTCTTTAGGATACCAAAACGGCCATCGGCGTAAAGAGAAACCATTTGCACTTTGTGCTTTTTTTTTTCCATCTGCAGCGTAAGAGCGACAACAAATATAATATCGTAAGAGTGTTATTGTGTCAATGTAATTTCGTTGTACACAGGAATTGATATATTTTCGTATCTGCAGTGCGTTTGCTTGTCCTCCTATGTATTTTATCATTATCATATCTTTCATTTCAGTTTATAAAAAAGTGTATTCTACGTCTGCTCGGTCCATTTACACTGTTAAATATTATTCAAGCTTCCCTTGAAACAGTAAAACTAAATGCGTAAGTGTAGCAGACATAAATTATTTTACTGCGACTATATCAAACTTTCAAGCGAAATACCGCTAATGCGAATGTAATGCATACTAATTCTATTTTACGTACAGAGAATTTAAGCAATATCGTTGGAGCCGTTTTTGAGAAATATTTTCGAAAGCGTACTTTGACCTTCATGTGAAGTACCCTTTCTTTAAAAATAAAAAAAAATTAGGGCACGTGCATCGACAACAAGTAAAATCTATTGCAAATATGAAATGCGAATTAAATTGATTCATCCATTTACTCACAATCGAATTCTATAGTTCGATAATAACTTGTACATGTAAATTTACAAACATATTTGCGTTAAATTACAAACATATTGACGTTCTATTAGTATTATAACTCGCAGCTACCTTTTTATCTTATCTAGGAACTTTTGCTGAAATGTTTTTTTGAATCCTTAGCCTCTGCCTTAGGGCCCTCGATCGGAATTGATGGAATACGTCCCTTTGCTTGCTTCCGGAGAGTAAATTAGTTCATTGTCCTCCACGTGGTCATACATTGCAGTTTGTACTGTTTTTTGACAATAAATTTATTATTATTAAATTTATTATTATTTCTCTCTTGAAGCAGGAGCAGTCAAAAGTGGAATCAGAGATAAATATAATCGTTTTCTTTATTTTTTTTATATATTCTAATCGTTTTAAAACACAACAACACGAATTACAATGATTTAATTTCCGTGTGTCAGGTGACAATGTTGTCGAAGCACGAAAGAACGAAATGTAAAAAAACGTTTTTAAATATCTTCTTTCTCGAATGTCCTAAGGTGACCTACAACACAAACAGTGATGGAAAACGAAAATTTACTTCAAATCAAAGTGAACTTCCATCTTGAAACTTTGTGTTTTCTCCATAAGACGCTATGTATTATTATTACACCACCATGTAGATCGCTGTTGAGGTGTGTTTTTCAAGTTGAAATCACAAAAAAGTGCAAAAATATTACTCCGTTTATTTGTGGCGATTTCAGACATTTTACTGATTTAATTCTACCTACTCTACTTCAGCCTAATCTCACATTCTTTCATTCCATGTATTCTTCGCGAGAGGCCAGAGTCCCGATCTCCCGACAACATCCTGTTCTGCTGCCTCTTGTGGTTGAGGGAGGAGGCCGCGAAGGCAACGCAGACGCGTCATTAAAAAGAACATTCGAGAAGGGGAGGAAGGGCTATTATCATCTTCTCCTTTTTTTCTCTTTGGCTTTCTTCTCCCATGAGAATTCTCGTCGACCCAATTTTTTGTTTTCTGTTTTGCTCTTTCCATCTGTTCCTTTTAACTTTCCTACAAATACAAAGTAGTATATAAAAATAATAATAATGATAATAAATTTTTATTGTTATAAAAACAAACAGTTACAAACTGCCATGTATGACCACGTGGAGGACAATAAACTAATTTTACTCTCCGGAAGCAAAAGCAAAGGGACGT
>NNCF01130159.1:7437-21539 GCA_002313205.1 Laupala kohalensis | reverse complement strand
AATTTTTTTATTCTTATCTAAGGAGTAAAGTGCTGAAATGTTAAATCCTCCCTTTTGATCGGAACAGATGGAGGAAGAATACGTCCCTTTGCTTTTGCTTCCCTTGAGAGTAAATTAGTTTAATGTCCTCCTCCACGTCGCCATACGCAGTTTGTAACCGCTTTATTTGACTGGAAATTTATTTATTATTATTATTATTATTAGACATCACTGACAAGTACAACTGTTTTCTTTTTTTATTATTATTTTTTTAAATTCTAATTATTTCATAATATAACATTATCACTTATTGTGATATGAACAAGTATAATTTAATTGCTATCTAGCAGTTAATACTCTATAGTACTAACAGTATTCAGGAACTCGCTTGACTCATTTGCAATGTTAAAGAGTAAAATGTAAAAACGGTTTCTTGACATCACATGACCGAAAGGGTGAAATATCTTCTTTTTTTTAAAAAAAATATTCGGTGACCTATAGATAAAAATGCTCATGTACAAAATATTACGAAGGAAAACTTACTACAAATCAAAGTAAACTTCCATCACTGTCACAATTTAAAAAGCTGACCTCATTTTCTAGACGCAAAGCATTTCCTCCATAAGACGCAAAATGTATTACACCATCAATTATAACTGCAATTATTTCATTTTAATGTTCTTTCTCAAGTTTCAAATCGCAATAAAACACATTCATGCCAATTTCAGGTATTTTAGTGATTCAGTCATAACCTCAACCGTCTTCGTGAGAAATTGTTTTTGGGAAAGTAATCACTCTATTGTTCCCTTCAATCTAACTGAAGAGTTCTACTTTTACGAATACGCGAAGCGGTAGAACATTGTTAATTTGATACCTCCGTTACAAAAAAAGCTACGTTTGTACTTAAAAAAATTTAATAACAGAAAAAAAAGGAATATATTGAGAATACGGAGGACACATACGGTTGTTACGAGGTCGTCGTTCGGAGCTAATTGAGCTAATTACGTCGGTCCTTGATTTGATACTTCATCAATACTTTCCCAATCTGTGGAAACAATGCTCGTATAACCGGGAGTGATATTAATTACTGATACTCATTTTACATAAAACTGTTTCTTCTCATTCGCCCTCCCGTAACTAAATGGTTAGCGTGCTTGCTCACTACCGGGTTCGATTCCCGACGGGGCCAGAGAAAAATATTTTGTTGGTTTTCACATTATAATGTCCCTGTTCCTTTTATAGCTGTGACTCTACCGAAAAGCGAACCACTCTCCTCCTTCATCTTCCCAACTCCGACTACTACTAGTATCAATGACTCTTAACTATTACTAACCACTTCTAGTAAACCCCTCCCTCCACGTGGGCCAAGTTGTTGGTAAACCCAACCTAACCGACCCACCTATACTTATACCATTCTACCCTCCTATCGCTCAATGTTCTACATAAGCTTCAATAGCACTAAGCTACCTTTCCTATTTACAAATACTACAATAAAAATTGCCTGATTTCACATCTCGATGTAACAGATTTAGTTGACTTTTTCCCCACTAACTATAAGTTAGAACGATTTCTCTCCCCCACAACTTCAAGCATTTCGTGTGTGTGGGGGGGGGGCGCTTTAGGGCTCATGTCGACATCAAAGGTCATTGGAGCCCGAAAAACTTGTACAGGTAGAAGGGAAAATGCAGTTACTCACTAGAGAGAGCCAACATGACTCGTCGAATGATTCAACCCTACCAACTAGAAACCCTCCTTATCTACAACTCAAAACTCAAATATCAACGTATCTCAAATCATTACACATATCATTACTAAAATAAAATAAAATAAAGAGGAAAATCAGAGATACTCTAACGTCGGGATCGAAAAGAACAAGAGGTGACCAATGGAAATCAGGAAAGAGAAAGGAAGGAGCCTCGCACAAGTAAAACTTATACTCTACTATATTTCAAGTACGTAAGATCTTCAGTTTTAACTTTGGAAAAATATTTTAGTTTAAAAATAGTGTGCGAGGTGGGGCGGACTTGGGCCCCTAAGAAATTTACCTTACGTAGTTAGGTCCCATTTGTCATACAAGTGTTTCGGGTCGCCGTTTTCTTTTTTTCTTTTTTGGCGAACTCACTGTTCGCCGAGTTAAAGCTCTGCCCAGCAGATGGCATTTTGGTTCCTTTCAGCTTCATGATTGGACCACGAGGGAAAATGCGACGGTTTTTCAGACAAAATGTGCGGTGAAAATTCCCATGTATAACTTTCAATCACGAAAATTGATGTTTCCGCAACGATTTCGGCGAGATATAAGAGTAAATCTGTTACAATTGTTGTTACGCTCTATTTAGTTTAATAGTCGCGATTCTCACATTTCCTTGAACATCGCGAAACAAACACACGCCCCAATGTCAAGCATCGAGTATCCTGATTTAAACTTAAAAACTTTTCTATCTAGATCCCACTTGCCTCTCGGAGTGGAAGTTTTCGTCGACATTCGCAATGAATTCAAATTCAGCTCACGGTAAAAAAAAATTCCTTTAAACTGCATGAAATAAATAGTTCGTGGAAAATTTTCATAATATATTTCGTCATTTTTCTTTAATTTCTAAAAAAATAATACAAATTATCGAAAAAAGAAATTCAAATTTTGTTAAAAATTGTATTCAAAGGTGGGACTTATAGCTTCTCCGAAGTAAAACAACATGATGTATTATTTTTCCCGAATGTTTGTGTTCACGATATAAAAACTATTCAATTCTTATCGTCACGTGCAGAGTTGAAGTTCCTCTTAAGAATCGATTATTCTGTGAACCTCAAAAACAAACCGCTTCTTAAGTGTTTCGAGGAAATTAAAAACAAACTCAATTTTCTAACTTCTTTTTTTGGATTAGAGCATTTAAAAGACCGAAGGGTTTCGTCCCCCTACACGAGTTCGCTAAGAAGCGAAGTTACTCACAACAGACACATTCTACGTACTACAGATGCACTAAGGGAGTAAGGGGAACAGAATTCGATTAACTGATTTTGTTGAAGCGGCCCTAAGGTAGTACTAGTCAAGGTAGAATTCAACCCCCGAAATATCTTAAATCAGCATAAATAAACAGAGTATACATGTGATGTACTTATTGTGATTTCAAATCGTAGAACATAATCTCACCTGCGGCCATTTAAATGAAATAATTGCAATTCAAATTGACGGTGAAATACATTACGTCTTGTGGAGAGAGAACGCTTAAAAAAAAAAAAAAATTTAAATCCCAAAAGTGATAGAATAGTAAATTTTCCGCCGTATTTTTAAAATTACTTTTATCTTCGTGTCACCGTAGGACATTCAAGAAAGATATTTCACTTTTTCCTTTGAGAAGAGATTGAGATGCATACATCACGAAATGGCCGCTTCACGAAATCACAAAATGGCCGCTTCCGTATTAATAGTGCTCTCTTGTGCATTTCAACTGAGTCAAGCGAGTTCCTCAATATTGATTATACCAATATTATTAACTGATAGATAGAAATTCAATCGTATTTTTTCATCATTATTATTCATATTGTTGTGTTTTAAAAAAAGAAAAGAATTTCACACACACGTCGGCGATTGGATCGAGAGCTGGTCCCCCACCTTAAAGGAGATGTGTGTGTATTTCAACGGAATTGAAGGTTGCGCTCTCATTTCACCTACGGTTGCTCTCACAGGCTACATTTATGCTTCTCATCCTTTGGTTTCGTCTTTGAAAAAGAACTAGGGCTCTTCTGAGTTGAACTAGGGCTCTTCGTTTGGAAGAGTTATTTATTGTTCTGTTTTGTGGTTAGACGTACAGGAGGACGGCAAGGGCTCTAATGACCTTGACGAGCCCTAAAACCCCACAAAAAGCAAAAAAAGAGTAGTACAGCAGTGCCTACGTTTTCTTTCGGTTCTTTATTTCGTGGTATTTTGCTTTCGAAGGTCTTGCTGTGTACCTCCTTAAAGAACCTTATTTACGATGCTTATCTGAGAGGTGTCTTCTCTTCCTCAATTACTTCTGGCCCGTCGTGCTAATACCGTCCTTTAGCTATTCACAAGCCACATGTTCGCGTTAAAGGAGACCTGCCGTCAAAAGTCGTCTCATTCGGTCTGTGTGTCAGTGAGAGCTCATGTCGGTGAGTGTAGTGCCATCTATCGGACAATTTGAAAACTACACGACGTGCAGCGCTGCCGTCGCCAGGTCAGATTGTCTTCTTCACCACACTTCTGTTTGTCAAGTCAGTGGCGAATCCAAAAGGAGGGAACAGAGGAGCGCCATGTGCCCTTCATCTTCCTCATCCTCCTCCTCCCCACCCACACACACACACTCCAAAGAAATTGAAACTAGTGGTGCAAAACCATTGCACATACTTTCTCATCTGCGTCATAAGAGAGTGACAAAGAATACCGAAAAAGTGTTAGGTAAATGAAAATTTGTTGTAGACAGAAATTAATGCATTTTCGTATCTGCAGTGCATTTCCTGTCCTCCTACGTACTTTATCATTATTATCAAATCTTTCATTTCAGTTTACGAAATGAATTGTACGTCTGCTTGGTCCATTTACACAGCCAAATATTATTCAAACTTCTTGAAATGGTAAACTAATGTGTACGTGTAAGCAGGCTGAAATTATTTTACTGCGTCTATTACCAAACTTTCAAGCGAAATAGCGCTATTTTGCGGATGTAATGCATTCTAATTGTACTTTACGTACAGAAAATTTAAGCAAAATCGTCGGAGCCGTTTTTGAGAAATATTCGAAAGAATACTTCGACTTTCATGTGAAGTACCCTTTGTTTTAAAGTTAAAAAATAAATAAAATAGAGCACGTGCATCGACAACAAGAAAAATTCTACCTTGGATACGAAATGTGAATTAAATATATTTATCTGTTTACTCAGAATCGCTGCTCACAGACGGATAGACGGACGTTAGGTCAAGAACAACTTTAAGTGAATGAAGCATAACCAAAAAGGGATATTTCCGTCGAAATCTGGCTTTCCAATTTTTTTTTCACGATTAAAAAACTTTCTCTTCGTTCTTCGTGTACGAGAAAGTGAAATAAAAGAGAAAGAGGACATTTTTTACTTGGAATGAAATTCATGCAGGTTTTGTCTGTTGACAGAAACACGACAAGTATACGACTTACTTTTGTTTCTATACACATTGGGGAGAGGGGGTGGGGGTGGGGGGGCTGCTAAGTGTTTTTTTGGGGGGGAGGGGGGTTTGCAGCATACTTCGCACTCTAGTGAGGTTCCAAAAAGCCAGTTATCTAATAGAGAATTTTTTTACGTTTTTGTCTACATACACAAAATAGAAAAAAGATCAAGGAAAAACTATAAAAAAACACACACACACACAAAGAGTCAAACGAAATAGATTATTTGTAAAATTCGAATAATTCAACTTCTCTCGACGAGGGAAATGTTTCATTGACGTTCTTTTTAAAATGTGTAGAGAAAAAAAAACATTTTTTTACGATTCACGAATGATCTAAAAACATTTGTACTGTGTTTTCGTTCCTAAACTACAAAAAAGAGTTTTTCCCTTTTCAAAATTAAAAATTTCGGGTTGAACTGTCTTTCTCTTTTATAACGCATTTGGTTTTTTAAAAAATCAAAAATCAATTTTTTTTTCGATATTTCAATACAACCATATTTATCCTCACCTGTAATATTATATAACGTTTCATACGTTTCACATGGAACATAGCCGAAACGTTTTCGATTTCAAGTGAATCAGTGTCGAAATTGTTTTTGAGAACATCTGAAGCGGTGATTAGGTTTGTTAGCAGGAAAAAAGTGCTAAGTAAAAAAACAACTAAAATTTGGTTAAAAACACGAAAGTACTCGAAAAAGACGTAATATTTTGGGGCAGGTATTTAAGATTTTTAAAAAACCCTGTAATTCAAGTTAATGCCTTATTTATTTCAATTTTATTGCACTGTCAAGAAGTTAATTTTTTTAAAAAAATAACAGGGGGGAGGGAACTTAGAGACTCCTTTTCCGAAGTCAAATCCTCTCGTGCGCGCGTGTGAGGGTGGAGGGGGGTTGGGATTTACGAGGTACAGTCGCTACAGCTGAGTGTAGGTGAGGAGTATATTTAAAGATGGTGATTTTCTTTTCGTAATAGTAGTTTAAGTTTAACGTCTGTTTTTTTAAAAAATGTCTTTGATTTATCTTTCGGTAGAAAACAAATGAACGTAGAATACAATTATAACAATTACATTTAAAAAAATAATTTAAAAAATCAAAGCAGAAAATCATAGTAAAATCAACTATTAATTTTGGGTAAGTTGTGTGACTTTGTAAATTCAATGTATACTACATGAATAACATTTCTGAAATTATACGTTTGTAATATTTTGACTCCCGATCTAAAATTGAAACATTTCCCCAATCTATTGAATTTTGATCCAAATATAAACGGTTTACTGAAATAACATTATGTTGTAGTGTTCTTTGATTCGCGTCTGTAATTCACGTTTCGTCCGTCCGATATAGCAAAAAAGGGACAATTTTTACAAAGGACATTTTGTAAACGACATGTTGTCGATCACATCTTTTCCCCTTTTAATCACAACATTACGAGATTTTGTTTCCTTTTGTGGAACTCGTCAATCAAATGTTTTCTCGGACAAAACAAAAAATCTCCTCAAAATTGGGGATATTATTTCTATGGAATGGAAATACTACGAAAGATTTACTACTTTTATCTGGAGAGAATGAGAATTCGATGTGTGTATTTGATGAAGGATGTTTCACAGTTCTAAGGAAAAGTGTATTCGTCTCCTCGTAAAACGTTTTGGATAATAATTTGCTAGAGTAAGATTGTTGTTACAAATTCAAAGTTATCACAATGGAAGCAATTATGAGACAGCAATATTGCTTTGTCAACCAAATTGTAGATCATTTAATTCTCTCGCTCAAAAGGATTTTGTCCTAAAAATAGTTTAAGTACTCGTTCAGAATACACCCTTTTATGATACCAATCAAACAGCAAATTTATCATCTGCTCGCAATATTGAGACGCAAAAAATAAAAAATCAATTTTCCTTCGGTTTCCTTCTGCAACCGCGGAAGATATCCATTAGAAATGTTTAACATTAATTCTATGTTAATTCTGTTAGAATTATGCAAAAGAGTCCATCGAAAACACGAGCATTAAAAAAAAAAAATTATTAAGACCTGAACTTTCAAGATCACGTAATACACATTCCGACAAAAGTGCAAATAACGGGACCCCCACACCCATTGGCTCATTCCCACAACTTATTAATGGGATAATTTCTGTTATTAAACGTAAAATATCTGGATTCGATATTTAATTCGAACGCAAAATACTATTTCATCTCTTGGAATATTCGCAGTTCGGTTCGATTTTGCTCCATCTAGAAAAAAAAACGCTATTAACTGATAAATCGTTTGGTGGTCTTGTAAAAAGTGATAGTTTCAATTTAAATGTGATCGTAGCGCGCGGATGAGTTGGGGCCTAACTACGTCACACGGACACTCACCAGGAACAGAGCGAAGGCCAGGAGAGTTCCGGAGGCGGCGTAGACGACGGCCAACACGGCGTGGACACTTCTACTCACTGCGGAACACAAGGAAGTTACATTGCGATTAACACAAGCGAAGAAGAAATATCTCCTTGGCAACGTACTTTAATCTCCAAATATTAGTCTGATTATTATTTAAAAAAAAAAAAAATTAAAATAGCATTAAATTATTACTGAGAAGCGTGTTATCATCTTATCTAGGAACTTTTGCTGAAATGTTTTTTTGAATCCTTAGCCTCTGCCTTTTAGGGTCCTTGATCGGAATTGATGGAATACGTCGCTTTGCTTGGTTGCTTCCGGAGAGTAAATTAGTTTATTGTCCTCCACGTGGTCATACATGGCAGTTTGTAATTGTTTCTTTTTACAATAAATTTATTATTATTATTATTATCTGATTTATTGTTGGTCATCCTTTTTATCTTTTCGCGTTTTCACAATAGTATTTTTTGTTCTTCTGGGGTGAGAGTCATCTCGCACCATTTATTAATTTGGAGGACATATTAAACTTGTTAATATAATAATAAATTTATAGTCAAAAAACAGTACAAACTGCGTCGTATGACCACGTGGAGGACAATAAACTAATTTACACTCCGGAAGCAGCCAAGCAAGGGACGTATTCCATCAATTCACACCAAGGGCCCTAAGGTAGAAGTGGATTCAAAAACTTCAGCAAAAATTCTTAGATAAGATAAAAAGTTACCTACGAGTTATAATACTAATATAATGCCAACAAATTTGTAATTTAACACAAAGAATTTATTTTACATTTACAAATTATTATCGAACTATCGATCATTCAGAGTATAGTGTTTAAAAAATCATAAGAGTTGAAATAACACTAAATTCACGATTTATTGTTACAATAAACTCGCCCCTAGACAAAGCCTAGAGAACCTGTATAAGAAATCCGCCTGTACCCGAAGGAAAACCGGAGAAAAACCCGGGCCAGGATGGGGCTACAGAATTAATGTACACAACCAATGTGCCTTAGTTGAGTACACATAAAACTAAATTAATATGAGCCATACGGCAACACAATCATGCAAGAAAATAGTTTTTGAAATTGTTATAGGTTATTTTAAAAGCACAACAGCAATGTCACAAATAATACTTTCACTGATCGACACTAACCATAACTATTTCTTCAAAATCAAATATTAACGTTTTCCCTTACCGATAGTGATTTGGGGTTGCGCTTCGTCTTGAGGGACAGCAGCGGAAACTATGTTCAAAACAGACATCACCTACGACAAAAAACAACAACAACAAAAAAACTTACTTTCGCTCTCGTAGCATTCTGAAGGAAAAGAAAAATGAAAATACTAGAATGATCGAGAACACTATGTTTATAGCAAATACGTTTAACAACCCATATAACTTTTTTTTAAAATAAATATCGTGGATATGTGAAGTATAAATAATGCAAGACTTACGCCTTTTTATGGACAAACAGAAACTCAGAACACGAAACAAAACAGGGCAGAAAAGGGAGCTATGATTTATTACTTATCATATAAAACAATGAACAACATCGGAGGGAAAATTAACAAATAGTGCGTAACATACTTTTAGCTAATTCCTATCCCATAGAATTTGTAAATAAAAATATTAGAAAGAGATTGTATTACCTTCAAAACAGGCAACAATTAACGCAACCTCCACTTGATAAAATATAATTTATGCAAAATGTTTCTTTATAACAAGTTTCTCATAACTCCTTCACTTCATGGA
Source organism: Laupala kohalensis (assembly GCA_002313205.1). NCBI lineage: Eukaryota > Metazoa > Arthropoda > Insecta > Orthoptera > Trigonidiidae > Laupala > Laupala kohalensis. The sequence goes on along the minus strand of NNCF01130159.1, from coordinate 12,277 downwards.
TTACTAAAGTCTGAGAATATGAAATTGATTTCAACATTTAAAAGTACTAGGAATAATTTGATAACAAAAGGAGAAGATAAGAGAGATCACAACGAACTATACAAAACGTCGTAATGTATAGCTAAGAGAGGATCAAACAATAAGAGAGGATTAAAAACTAGAATCCAGGAACGAAAAAAAAAAAAAAAAAAAAAATTAAAATCAGTTGAACAAAGTGTAGGAACTCCACATTGCATTAATAATGATCACTTGATGGATTGGGAATATATATTAATTTTGGGACAAAGAAGTTAATTATTACAAACGTCGTATATCAGAAATTATATTTATAAAAAATCCTACACCCGCACAGACACTGAAAAACTATCTGGTTTTTGTACAATAGAATATTATAAAATGTTTGTGTAGTTTAAGCTTTTTCGTAAACATATCTTATATTTGTTGTGAAATATTTTTATCACAAAATACATATAAACTGTTCGTCCGTAAGGGTGGCAAGTCTTGCGTTTTACTTATTTCATCTGAAGTGGATGTTGATTGCGAGCATTCAGAATTTCTAACAGCCATATGCTTCTACGAGTGAATCAGAAATTCAAAGATGAAGGATCGTACTTGAATTTTTAATGCATATCTCATTTTTTATTGATGACCCACAGTAGATGATCTATGTCTCGTCTTATCGCACTCTTGTCAAAATATGAATTTATTACAGGATTATTTATTACTTTATCGCTCTATGTTTGAATTCACATGGAACATGAAGTATTCGATTTACCAACATCGACAAGATTATTATTATTTTTTAAAAAAAAGGAAACTTGTGTTTAATTTTGAATGGGAACTCATTATGTCGAGATAATGAAGACAACATTAACTTTTAAAGGAAAAGTATATTATTCATTTTGACCACCAGAGGTCAGAGGAAAAGTTGTTTCCGGAGGAAAACGAGACGAATTTCTTCCTGTCGAGATAAATGAGGTGCTGGCTGAAACTCTGGGGTCATTTGAACACGATAATGTCATAGCGATTCTACTCATAATGTTCTGCCTCACTCACTCATATGCTCTTCATTGGGTGTTGCGGTATTTGTGTAGCGTATTCGCTGTATTTGGCAAATAATGAAATGCATGGTCCGAACACGCAAATAACGCCATAATGCTATACATACATTTTCTTATATCAATGATGGACGGGATGTATTTGAGATAATTCAAGAAATGTTTATACTGTTTCGTTGTTCCAGTCAATATTAAAGGAATTGTAGAATAAGAAAAAATCAAAATAGGGGTTAAAGAACTAGAAAGTCAACCAATCTCTCGCTCACTAAGCGAAATATGGCAAATAAAGCAAAGTGCGGACGAAGGTTCGCGCAAATATTTGCCTTATTTGAGTCCTTTGATGTGCGACTAAGAAGCGACAAGAGAGATAAAGGATGCGAGCGTTCACATATTTGCGTATTTGTGGGTCTTTACGGCTCATGTCGACATCTAGATCATTAGAGCCCTAAAATCTTGTACAGGTAGGGAAAATGCAGTTACGCACTAGGGAGAGCCAACATGAATCTCCCCGCATGTGGGACTCGCCGAATGACTCAGCCATACCCACTAAAAACCCTCCTGAATTACAACTCAAAACCCATATCCCAGCATATCTCAAGTTTTTACTTAACACATTAAAAAAAAGAGAGAAGAAGAAGAAGAAAGAGGAAAATGAAAGATACCCTGATAGCCCCAATAGCGTCGGGATCGAAAAGAACAAGAGGTGACCAAGGGAGGTGAGGAAAGAGAAAGGAAGGAGCATGGCACAAGTAAGTGGAAGTAATGCCAGACTCGGCTCGGGGCCCCGTGTTCGCCAAACACGTACTTACTAGATGTACGTCCCCTGGGGGGAAAACACGGAACTGAAAAATTGTTAAATAAATGATTAAACTAATATCAAAAAAAGTAAAAATAAAAACATGGAAGCATGAAACAACTAAAAATAATAATCTATTTTTAACAATTATTTATTGAACATTTTACGACTGATGACCTGAAATCTCCGTTTACTCCTTTTAGTGCAGTTCACTTCACATTTCCCTTCCTTCCTTCCTTCCCTTTCTAACTTTTATCACTTCATTTCACTATCATTATCTTCACACAGTTGTCTAACCTAACCTAACACTGTGAACAGGTGCTAGAGCTCCAAATCTCTCTCTTCCACAACCCCGTTACATTCCAGTCTCTAATCGTTCTATTAAGAAATGAAATTTTTTCCCACGTCGGATTATTCCCCTAGTTCTAAATTTGAAAATATTATCTCTTCTTCCTACCCATTATCCGAGAATGATGTTTCCAATTTTTCCTTTATATTTTATATTTTCCACGCTATGTTCATTATCGGCGACATCGTTTTCTTTGATTTTCCCAAAAATTCCAAAACAAACGCAATCATTTAAATTCCATCTTCTCTTGTTATTACATTTTAATGAAAACTTTTTCTGTTTTCTTTCGACGTTTCGTGTTTGTCTTCGGGAAAACGGAAAATCAGAGACAAATGGGGATGGTATTGCAGTCGCCAACTTCATAAACTGCCCGGATACATTTTCCTCGGTTGCGTCGCCGCTTGCGCCGAGCGAGTGCAACTGACGCGACGCGAGATTCCCCAACACGTAGTGATACTCGCTCCACACTTGAAGGCGCCACTGTGCACCCATCTGCTAATATTGTTCTGTATACTGCTAGTAATTCATAAGACATCTCATATGGAAAAGAAATTAATTTCAAAATTAGTTTAATTTAGCAGTTCAATTCAGTTGTTAAATAAAGAGAAGCGTCAAATCTCATAAAGCATAAGTGATAAAAAAAAGTTTTACTTTTTATCAAAGCTTCTTCGAAATAGGATCGTATGTGAAGTGCAGTGTAGTCAAATCAATGTGACTGTTCACAGCAATCCTGTTTTGGCGTTATTCTTATAATTATTAATTTCTTTTAATTATATTATAGGAGTTATTTTTACATTAAGGTTATAGGAGGAGTAATGGTATGTGTGTGTATTGCGTATGAATGTGTGTCTGTATCTGTTTGTAAGAGGAAATGTGTTTCTGTACGTTTTTTAATTTCTTAGGTGTATTATCTTTTTTTCGCTTATTGTGTACTAATTTTCTAAGCATTTTATTCCGTGTATTTTATAGATATTTGGGTGAAGATTTTTTTAAAAAAAATTTCACATTATCGTATTATGTCTATCATGTTTCCCATCTGCCAACGAGCATTGCTCACTTGCAGATTAATGAACTATTTTAATTATCATTATCAAATGGATGAGGAATAATATGATGTGTGTCTTTGTACTTACGAAGCAAGCTGCACTGATGATGAAGGTCCCGCGACGCAGAGGAAGCCAACAAAATGTCTGCACCTGCATCGTCTTCCTAAAAAAAGGTGTTTTTAAAAAAAGTCGGAACTTGCAAAATCAGAAGAAAAAAAAATCAAAAAGGAGATAAAGGCGATAAAATTAGTTTTTCTTCTTCTTCTTCTCCTCAACAGTTTTTGTATCTGTTCTCTTGACTATAAATTATTAATTAATTAATTTATTTATTGCGAGTCTAACTGGTTTGATGTTACTCTCGGGCTTGTATACAGTGTAACCAACACTTTCTACCTCGCCATCGGCCCTAAGTGTACGTCGCGTAATGTTGGCAGGACATTCGAATTTCTCAAGACATAAATCCATTGCCAACCTCAGACACCAATTCGATTAACTTGCTCTTGTGGCGCTGTTCTGTTCTTTCGAGCAAAGTGTGGAACGAATATTATTTGTTTTGTTGTATTAACTTGTATTTCTTTACAGAAAATAATCGCTTTTGTGACTACTATTATTATTCATTTGGATTACTTTTACTTAAATTCTTTGAAGTTGGCAATTCGTGTTAGGCAGACATATTGAATAATTTTCGACAAAGTTACATGACTCGGAGTATAAACAAGGTTTTCACTTATAGTAAAATGTTGTTGAAGAGGAAACACATTTTCATACAAAGAACACTTTCATACAAGGATGCTTGAATAAAATTAAAATTAGTAAAAAAAAATTAAAAGTAATCCTTTTTAGTTTTCCATGCTTCCATTTTATAGAATTTTTTAGCGACACGTTTACTGGAACAGACAAAATCCTTTTGAACATCTGTTTTATAACACACTCTCTCAGACTTTAAATGATATTTGAGCCAATAGACATCTTTCATCGAATACAACGATCAATACAACGGTCCTCAATGTTTTGGCAGATAAAAATTAAACATGTTTATTCTTTTCAATAGTTTTGATCCAATATCGCCGTTTGGATCAATACATTGATCGTGTAAGGCGGCCTTAAGAGCCGACGACGAAATTATGATAACTTTCGCTGTGACGAAACTGGTGACGAACCCGGGACCTCTGGAATAATCGCAGGGGTGCTAATCCTTACACCACCCTTCACCTTATTGCTGCATATCTTCTCCACGCGTAGGGTAAACGGAAGAAATATATGCAAAGGTCTGAATGTGAAATCAGTTGCCAAAATGGTGAACTACAGCTAAAGCGTTAGGTTTCACTATTAACTTTTGTCCAAACAGTGGTTCAGTTGATTGGGAATTTAATTATGCTAAAAAACTGCCCAACTATGGCGCTTCACTCACGAGCTGCGACAGCGGCACAACTAAAAAAAATACGATTTTTTCTTCCAAGTACAGGTCTCGATGTGAAAAAAACAAACTTTCTTTCTACCAACAATACTGGCACATCTCATAACTCAATATAGTTTTATGTGTACTCAACTTTGGCACATTGGTTGTGTACATTAATTCTGTAGCCCCATC
>NNCF01130158.1:136508-229521 GCA_002313205.1 Laupala kohalensis | reverse complement strand
GGGGATCATTGGAGGAACGAGATAAGATTCACTCACATTATAATTCTCATCAACATCCTCTAAACATCTTATTCTCCTACTAACATTATCGGTTGAAGGTATTAAAATATTATTTAGGTGATTGTTAAAATCAGGATATACGATATAAAACATAAAATATTGTAATTTAGTCGCGCTTCGCCAAAAATTCGTAGCAGTGTATATACCGTAACACGTTTATTGCTTAGTAGCGTTGGAAGTATCTTTTCTGAACACATGTAAGGGTAGACATTATAAAAAGATGTCAAAGAAGAGACGGGATCGTCAAAGGCGCGTGATGAGACCATCAAATTTTGGTCCTCATCAAGTGCCTCCGATAATCCTATTCTATTCTTAACATTTTTCGCTTATATACTCTTCAATAACGTATCGCTGATTGTAGAAGGCGGAAAGAAAGGAACAAGAAGCAGAGGGTTTTAATTTAGTCACAATCTACTAATTGTTCCTAGCTGTCCACCTCCCGAACCAAAATCTATTCTCAGAAGCGTTAAAGTTATCTCCACAGAATACACGTGTGTCTATAAAATGCAATGATATGCTAACAAACGGAGGGGATCATCGGAGGAACGAGATAAGATTCACTCACATTATAATTCTCATCAACATCCTCTAAACATCTTATTCTCCTACTAACATTATCGGTTGAAGGTACTAAAACATTATTTAGGTGATTGTTAAAATCAGGATATACGATATAAAACATAAAATATTGTAATTTAGTCACGCTTCGCCAAAAATTCGTAGCTGTGTATATACCGTAACAAGTTTATTGCTTAGTAGCGTTGGAAGTAACTTTTCTAAACACATGTAAGGCTAGACATTATAAAAAGATGTCAAATAAGAGACGGGATCGTCAAAGGCGCGTGATGAGACCATCAAATTTTGGTCCTCATCAAGTGCCTCCGATAATCCCATTCTCTTCTTAACATTTTTCGCTTATATACTCTTCAATAACGTATCGCTGATTGTAGAAGTAGGAAGGAAAGGAACAAGAAGCAGAGGGTTTTAATTTAGTCACAATCTACTAATTGTTCCTAGCTGTCCGCCTCCCGAACCAAAATCTATTCTCAGAAGCGTTAAAGTTATCTCCACAGAATACACGTGTGTCTATAAAATGCAATGATATGCTAACAAACGGAGGGGATCATCGGAGGAACGAGATAAGATTCACTCACATTATAATTCTCATCAACATCCTCTAAACATCTTATTCTCCTACTAACATTCTCGGTTGAAGGTATTAAAACATTATTTAGGTAATTGTTAAAATCAGGATATACGATATAAAACATAAAATATTGTAATTTAGTCACGCTTCGCCAAAAATTCGTAGCTGTGTATATACCGTAACAAGTTTATTGCTTAGTAGCGTTGGAAGTAACTTTTCTGAACACATGTAAGGCTAGACATTATAGAAAGATGTCAAATAAGAGACGGGATCGTCAAAGGCGCGTAATGAGACCATGAAAGTTTGGTCCTCATCATGTGCTGCGGAAAAACCCATTCTCTTCTTAAGATTTTTCGCTTATATACTCTTCAATAATGTGTCGGTGAATGTAGAAGGCGGAAAGAAAGAAACAAGAAGCAGAGGGTTTTAATTTAGACACAATCTGCTAATTGTTCCGAGCTGTCCACCACCCGCAACCAGAATCTATTCTCAGTAACGTTAAAATTATCCCAACTGAATACACGTGTATCTAGAAAATGAAATAATATGTTTAAAATCAGAAGGAATCATCGGAGGTACGAGATGAGACATTCATATAATAATTCTCATCAAGAGCCTCTAAACATCTCATTCTTTCCCTAACATTTTCGCTTGAAGACATTAAAAAATTAATGAGAAGAGGGTTGTAATTACGCCATGCACTGCTAATCATTTCTAGGAATCCATCTGCCTTAAAAGGAATATGGTCAGTATAGTTGAAAGTTTCTTCACTAAATTCACGTGGGTGTGGATGTTAGTTTAAAGATTTTAATGTAAAGTTGGTGATATCGAAGACCGTGATGACACCATAATATTTTCGCCCTGAAAATCTGCGTCCGAAAAAACTATTCTTTTAACATTATTTGCCTTAAGATTTTTAAATAATATTTTGGCGGTGTTGAATGAAAGCAAGAAATAAGAAGCAAAGGAATGTAATTTAGTCACGCTCCGCTAATCATTCTTAGCTGAGCACCTATAGTAACAAGTTTTATGCTTAGAAACATTGATAGTTTATCCACGGAATATACGTATGGCAGAAAGTTAAAAGAAATGTTAATGATAATCATGAGGTGCCATCAAAATTCCCATTCTTCTGTTAACTTTCTTCTCTAGACGACGTTTAATTAATGTTTCGATGAATGTAAGAGGTGGAAAGCTAGAAATAAGAAACAAAGTGTTGTAATTTAGTCACGCTCCGCTAACCATTTCAAGCAGTCCATCTTTCTTAACAAGGTTAAGGTAAGTACCGTTGAAAGATTCTCCACTGAATACACGCGTGGATGGACGTTAAGAAAAGATGTTAATGAAGAGTCGGTGTAATCGAGGGTGCGGGATATGACTATGTTATTTTAGTCCTTACAAAGTGCCCCCGAAAATCCTATTTTTCTCCTAACATTTTGTCGTTTGAAGACATTTAAATAATATTTTGGTAAATGTAGAACGCGGAATGTAAGGAGGAAGAAGTTTAATGTCGTAATTTACTCTATCTCCGCAAATTACTCCTAGCATTCCAACACTCGTAACCAGATTTAAGCTTAGTAGCGTTAAAAGTATCTCCTCAAAATACACGTTTGGCTGGACGTTAAAAAAATGTTAATGAAGAGACGGGATTGTCGGAGGCACGTGATGAGTCCATCTTATTTTGGTCCACAATTACTGCCTCCGAAAATCATATTCCTTTCCTAAAAATCTTCTCCTGATGATGTTGAAATAAAGTTTCTGTGAATGTATATGGGAGAATGTAATGAATAAGAAGCAAAAAGTAGTCATATATACACGCTGCGCAAATTACTCCTACCAGTCCACCTTTCTTAACAAAGTACATGTTAATTAGCGTTTAAAGATTCTCCACTGAATAAACGTGAAGCTGAACATAAAAAAAAAATTTCATGTGACGGGATTTTCGGAGGCACGTGATGAGACCACCATATTTTGGTCATCATGTGTCTCCGAAAATCCCATTCACCACATAACATTGTTCGCGTGAAGACATTTAGATAATATTTCGGTTCATGTAAGAAATAGGAATTAAAATGTTGTAATTTATTCTATCTTCAATAATCACTTCTAACAGTCCACAACCGGCAAAGAGATTTATGCTTTTTGGCGTTGAACGTTTCTTTACTGAATACACATGTTGCTAGACGTTAAAAAAAGATGTTAATGAAGAGACAAGATCGTCCGAGGCACGTGATGAGTCCATCATATTTTGGTTCTCATCAATCCCAACATAAAACTTATTTTCCTCTTTACATTATTTGCCTGAGTACAATTAAATAATGTTTCGGTAAATGTGCTGGGCGGAATGTAAGGAATACAAAGAGAAAACTTGCAGTAACGACACGCTCGGCTTATCACTTCTAGCAATTCACCTCTCTCAATAGGAAGACGCTCAATAGCGTTCAAAGTTTCCTCACTAAATACACGTGGTTGGGGACAATAAAAAAGATTTTAATGAAAACATGAGATCGACGAAGGCGCGTGATAAGACCATCATATTTTGGTCTTCATCAAGTGCCTACGAAAATCCCATTCTTCTCTTAACACGCTTCTTCTTATGATTATTAAACAAAGTTTATGTTAATAAAGAAAGAGGAATGTAAGGAATAAGAAGCAAAGTGTTGTAATATATAAACGCTTCGCTAATTATTCCTTGCTGTCCACCTCCAGTAATAAGATTTATGCTTAGTAGTATAAGAAGTTTCTCCTCTGAATAATCTTGTAGCTGGACATTAAATAAAAGATGTTGACGAAGCGACGAGATTGTCGGACGCGCGTGATGAGACCGTCATATTTTGGTCCTCATCAAGTACCTTGGATAATCCCGTTCTTTTCCTAAAATTTTTCTCCTTAAGACTTTTAAATAATTTTTCGGGGAATGTAGAAGGCGGAAAGAAAGAAATATGAAGCAAAGGGTTGTCATTTATTCACGTTCCGCTAATCATTCGTAGCTGTCCACCGACTTTAACAAGACTTATGCTGAGTAGCGTTGAAACTTTCTCCACTGGTTTTGCATGTGACTGGACGATAAAAAAAGATGTTAATGAAGAGACCGGATTGTCGGAGGCACGTGAAGAAACCATCATATTTTGGTATCATCAAGTGCCTCCGATAATCCCATTCTCCTTTTAACACTCGTCTCTTGATGACGATAAAATAAAGTTTCTGTGAATGTAGAAGGTGAAAAGCAAAAAATACGAAGCAAAGGGTTGTAATTTAGTCACGCTCCGCTAATCGTTTCTAGCAATCCATTTCCCGTAACAAGATTTATGCTTAGTAGCGTTGAAAGTTTTTCCACTGAATGCACGTGTAGCTGGACGAAAAAAAAAAGATGTTAATGAAGAGATGGGATCGTCGGTGACGCGTGATGAGACCATCACATTCTGGTTGTCATCAAGTACCTCCTAAAATTCTATACTCCTTCTAACATATATCACTTGACATTTATATAATGTATTGGTGAATGTAGGAGGCAGAAAATCAGTATTAAGGAAAATAGATATGTAATATGATTACCCTTTGCAGATAATTCCAAGCAGTCCTCTTTTTTCAATAACATTTATGGTCAGTTTTGTTGAAACCGTTTTACGAGGTAAAATCATTTTTATGGATGTAATAGTAATGATGGTAGTGAAGTGGTTGATTCGTCGGAGGCACGTGTTCATGTGGTTGGTACTTATTAATTTACTGGAAATCTTGTTACAATCTTTGATTGAAAACTATAAAATATTATTTCGTTTGATTTGAGATGATGTACGGAGGTATATGCTTGTAGTTGTAATAGGTACCAGTCGGTATATTATTTTTTGTTTTTCATCGGTCAGAAAGGGGTCAGTGGTTTAATAGTGCTGTAGATAGAGGAATTTATTAAAAATATTTAATTGGAATATAAGTGAAACTAAATGAAGAACATCGTTTTGTTAGTCGTTATGAAATTTGTTTGTAGGTTTCTTCTGCGTTCGGTAATTGATTATGAAGAAAGACGTTTGTCACCTACAGGAAAGGAATATTTTTACCCTATAATATGTTTCATGTCTACTTATAAACTTGGTATTTCAAACACAATACTAAAGTCAGTTAACAAATTCCTTTTCTTTAATCATGGTTTTGTTCCTAATACGTTCGTAGCGAACAATTTTACTTTGATAAACTATCTGACTCATAATTATTTATGGACTTTCTTCTTTTGCAGAATTTTGATAAGAAATGTTGATAATAAAGAGAACGGAATTCTCGATGTAGCTAAATGGGGGTTTCGAATTTTGTCTCCTCATCTAGTGCTACCGAAAAGCCCATGCTCTGTCCAGTAACCTTCGAAATTACTTAGAAATATTTAGATCGGATTACGTTATTATATCTTTCAATATGAAGGTGGAATATACTATAAGGACACAAAGAAGGTTGCTCTAATTATACTTGATCAAATCTTAAGTAAAGAAGAATAAGTTATAAATGACTTGCTGCACAACAATCGATACACCTACACATTTCATCGTATTCACACACATTAGTTGTATCCCACTGTACACTCTGAATGCTTTTACTCCCTGTTTCAAAAAAATAACGTTAGTACCATTCATCCGTAATACGTCACAATTAACATTTCTTCCATGGGAATAAAATTGCTTTTTTTCACAAGCTTTCGTTCTCCAGTGATTTATTTTCCATCACATAAATGGAAAGAATGCATTTAGTGGAATAACTTTGAAATCATTTCGTATTTGAGTAGTAATTTTTCAATAGTTGGGTAATTTTTAACGTCCTTGCTTTAACTAAAAAAAAAAGAACAAAAAATATTTGAACGTAAAGTTTCTACTTTGGATTATTCAGTGAAGACACAGGACACTATTATATCTTTGGCCATATATCCTGAGTTGTGTGTTCTATATCTTCGTAACTAATATGATTGAAGATTTTTAACTGCCCCATTAGATGTGAGATATCATTCTATCCGAATAACTTTATTCCAGTAAGATAACCGACTCAGGTAAACGTCTATTAAAAGTGAGTCGATTATTATCTAAATTGGCCAATGAAACCAGAATTGAAATTAAAAAAGCGTCAATCGAAATCGCCTAGTGAGCTGCCAAAGTTTGCAGTGGATGGGAGCATTCTGAAGCTCCCCGACGATGTTTGCGATAGGTGAAACTGTAAAGGAAGAGTGGAGAGAGAAGCTTCAAAAGGAGGATTGACGAACACAACTCACAGTGTGAAAAAGGAATGCTTTAGAACCTCAGCGCTCAGCGGATTCGGTAAAACCATTTTACTTCTCGTTACACGACATAACACATTATCGACATTTAAACGTGAACAAAACTGAAAAAATTCGATGTGCGTTTTCTATAATTTGTATTAAATGCTGACACTTAAATAATGGATATTTTGATACATCACGGAAATTACTTTTTACCTCGTATTAGGAAAATCCCTTGTTTGTACTTTCTCATATACTATTAAAAATCTTCTCTATAGTTACTAAAACTAACTTTATAGAGAAAAATGATATTAATACAATTGCGTAAACATTTTATTCTGATTAATAAAGCATCTTTAAAATTGATTAAAGAATTTTTTAGTGCATAAAAGTTAAGTGTCAGAGAAAAAAATTGTTTACAAATCAAATTTGATTCAAACTGTTCACGAATTTAAATATCACCAAATTTCAAAATTATCCAAATACCGATACCATTGGAAGGCTTCTTAAAAACATAATTTTTTAAAAATATACCTGATTAATTATAGAAAACCTCACACAACATATGTTATTCATACATTTGACAAGTATATTTAAAACCAACTTCTTTTTGGATTCTGAGCAACCTTAAATATTATAATACATTTAATTTTAATTATTAAAACTTTATTTAAAATTATTTCAAAACGTTTTGCGATATCATAGTCTAATAAACAGTGTAATACCAGTCATAACTTGTATGTAGAAGTAATTTCATTTTAGGTACACGATCATGCAATTTCGTGTGCTGAATGGGTTTTTCATTCTTCTATCAATTTTATCGGGATTATATATACTTTTTTAGTTTTATTAAGTTGTATTCTCCTAATGCTCGGTACATCTACACTGCTTAGTAGTATGCAAGGCTCCTGAAATGAGATAGTACGGCTAAAAGTATAATAAATGAGGTACTGAGGCAGGGAGATATTTTCCTGCATCTATACCATACTTTCATGCAAAATATCATTTATGCAGATGTAATACACATGAAATATACTTTCTGCTACAAAATGTTAAGAAAAAATTTGGAGTCGTTTTTGAGAAATTTTCGGAAATGTACTTTGATCTTTATATGAATCAACCTTTATAGTTAAAATTCAGAACATGCTTATTGAATCCAAGTAGATACTGAGCTAAATATTAATTAAATTTACCAATTGATTTAGCCGGAATCGATGTGCTGACGGACAGACGAACTAGGATAAGTGTAATTATAGACACTTGAAGATAATACTGTCATAATAGTCGGCGAGAATGATTTCATTTAAAATAAAACGTAGATCATGAGTAGGTCTATGAGATATAGTAGTATACCACAATTTTCTCTTGAAAAATTATGCACTAAAACATACGTTTTATCCACTAAAACAAACAAGAATTACGTTTTACACTGGACTTAAAATTTCCCACCAGACTAAGGTCTTTGTTTCTTGGTATACTGTCTCTCTCTCTCTCTCTCTCTCTCTCTCTCTTTGTCTTCCAGTAGTTGAACGCGAACTCTGGCGCAAAAGAAAAATGACGTAGTTTCTGAGACTTGTACCGAATAATTAAATCATTTTCAATTTTCGCAGTAAAGACATCAGTGAGGAGGGTGAAAAACTATTTTTTGTTTCCATAACTAGTTTTTACATAACTCCTGCGGTTATTATCGGCTTCACAAATGCACTTCACAAAATGTGCGGCTTTTTGTTTGTGACACTTCAATATACCATTTTTTTCTCAATGTTTTATTCACAAAAACAAATTGATGAGGCACACTCATTAATTACTGTATTCATAAACTGTTAAAGGTTAAAATGAAAATAAAACTCCCATTTGCTGCATATACATATTTTAATGAATAATTGGTGACTGAAATACTTCGCAAGTTTTCTTTAGTGAATCCGTGTTATTTTAAAATATTGATGGCATCGTTATGTTGGCGATTCTTAATTGGCGGTTTTACTTTCAAATTGTTTTTAAATGAACCGTACCTAAAACGAAATAAAACAAATTTAATGAGAAATAATGATACAAATCCAGGAAGGTAAAAAATCATTGGTTCTGCCAGTTACTCTCGGAAACATTAACATTACTTTTCATTGAAGCAATTCAATGGACTATGAAATAAGAATAGCTGGAATAGGAACCCTTAGGTAGCGGAGAAGTCAATTATTATGGAGGAGACAACCCTGATTTCAAAACCTGAACCAGAAAGATAATGAAACGTTGGATGTAGTCCAGCACCATATCTCCGTAAAAAACTGGACCACAAAATCGCTCAACGAAGAAAAACGGTTAATGGAAAAAGTTACTGTGAATTTGTCACTCAAACAATCCATTTCATAATAGTTTTACAATTAGTAACATTAAACTCTCTAGTTGACCACTAAATATATGGCTTGCAAAACTAATGAAGACATTCGATTGTTGTGAAGAGCGGAAGCAATGAAAGAAACAGTGGGAATTTCCAATTCAACGTCCCACAAGTTGCGGCCACTCCATTTTCCTAGAAACGCAAACCAAGTTGAACTTCATTCACTACAGGCAATCAAAAAATACAGAAACACATAGGAGATATTACAACACACAACAAGAGGAAAATGAATGAGAACATTTGCAACCCGAAGAAGACGGACAGCAGTAATTAAATCTATATACTATTCGTAATAATTCAGGAACCGATTGAATATGAATAATAATTACAATTAGAAACAAGTTCGACTGTGTGTAATATTTTATCTTGATTTGCAAAGAATACTCAGACCCCAGTATTAAGAATATTTTCTTCGTACTAAAAATTGGACGTACTCTCGAAAATTTTGTTAGAATGCAAAACAATTTTTGCAACATATCTTTCTTCAAACTACGATTGTTGACTCAAAATAATGGTAGAAAAATTAACGTGCACAAAAGGAAGAGTTTCTCTGAACAAACTTACACACTAAACAATCTACTCCTTCCAAGATATTTTATCTAACTGCAAAGAAACTGAAATAATTCCATCAGAACTCGCCTCATGAAGTGTTAATAAACCTTAAAGTGAAATTATATGAATCTTTGTTTCGTTCCTCCAATTTGTAATACTTGCTAAACAGTTGGACGTACATATTCATCATCGCCGCTACATTTATCTCGAACGAGGATTGTTGACGATAGAGTACGCGAAAGAGTGTAACAGGAGGTCCAGCAGGAATTGATTTTGCTAGTGGACCACAAGTTACACTACATCGAATACTCCACGCTTGTCTTATATCTCTACTAGTAGATGACCAGAAATAGGAAAAAATGAGTACAAATTCCTCAATATTTTCTTCATGAGACGTTTTATGAGACGTAACACCAAGAAGCAGAAACGCGAAGGTCAAAATATATAAAAGATGACACATGATGACACAACTACCGTCTGAGGTTCCCATTTTCCATGGAAGCTCATTATCTTTCACACGGTTCATGCACATTCTGAAATGTTTTTATCTCTTCACATGAGATTGTAATAACACTTTAAATGCAGTGATAAGAATTTTTGACCGGTACCTTAAATGGGTAGTACATAAGAAAACCTTAAAAGCTAGATATGCAAATTCACAATTAGAGCTTTATTTCGTCGAACGGGCAGTTTTGATGGTAGAGAACGCTGTTGGGTGTAACAGAGGGTCCAGTACGAATTATTTTTGCTGCTGGACAACATGACACTCCATACTGAATACTCCTCTCTCGTTTTATATCTCCACTAGAATATGACCAGAAATTGCAATAAACGTGTACAAATTCCTCAACATTTTCTTTCTAAGACATAGTGTCAGACATAACACTTGCAAGTAATTATGATCAATGGATGAGCCAAACGAAGGCAAAAATCCTGTCCAATGATACATGATAGTTCTCATTCACATGTTACATATAAAGTCGACTGTATGAAACCTCTTTACGTGAAGTGTGAATAGCAATCACAGTGCTATTTGAAGAATATTTTTGCTTGGTACCATTAGTTAGCCAAACTTACTTACAACAATATTAATAGCTGATTTCAGTAACAGAACTATATTCCTTCAAACGAACAATGTTAATGGTCGAGCACGCGGTCGGGTATAACAGGGGGTCCAAGAGGATATAATTTGCTGCTAGACCTCCCGATACACCTTACCGAATACTCCCTATCATATATCCACTCTCGACATATCTCTGACGTGAAATCTGAATAACTGTATTAGAACTCTTAGTAGTTTATTTTGAATAAAATAATAATCAATTCATACTCTTTGTTCATAGGTTGATATTAGATGTTAATGAATTCAGTTACAATCCATTGTATCACAAAGATCAACCTCCTTATACTATATTACTCCTAAGACGTGACCAGCATACACGCTCCTCTCTTACATTGTGACAAGAAACAAGTGTATTTTCGTGAAACTTGACAGAAGAAATACACATTAAAATACAATTTCAAAGAATTAAGACTTTCATATTTGAATATAGAACACACGATAAATGCGAGATGGGTGCACGAGACACGAAGGGCAAAGGCACATCACAGCAATCTGCTGCTCTCCATACACAAATGATGCGAACGCAATCATTTCTTCCCATTTTACTCAGAGGTGTAGATTCATGAAAGAGCGAAATAATGATATTCCAATTATCTGATCAGATTTTTGATATTCGATTCTCTGGACACGTTGGAATACCGGATGCACCACATAGCAAACACTTTAGGAAAGTCCATGGAAATATGGTGACAATAAATTTTACTACGTCAATAAAACAAACATTTTTCTTTCACAACAACAGTATTGTTTCTAAAGACAATTTCATGTTAAAGGACACGATATAACGTAGCAAGTGTTTCAAAGTTATGAAGTCAGTTAGACTCTGATACATAATACTTAATATTTTTACAGTACNTGTGTGTGTGTGTGTGTAACTCGGACACTCTCATTGATATTATTTACAATACACCAAGAAATCTTTCAGACATATTTAAAAGCGTGCATTTCTTCACTGATCTTTCGTACACGACTGTAGATCCCAATATTTGTATCCACATTTCTTCAATTCAACACTCCAGTTTACGATCGTCCACAAGCACTGATCCTAGAGGGCGCACTCAGGTGCTTCTGGTGACAAGACAACTTTTCATACATCCGACTACCTGAAGCACCACATTGCATCTCCATCTAGTATTGACAGGGAATATGAACATACTTATAAAATGTGTAGTAGAAAACTAGAAAATAAAATTATTATATCAGAGGGTGTAATTGATTTTTAATACGTTTGACAACCTTCTACAAAATCTCACCCCCTTTCTGAATCACCTGTAGATAATATGGATACATCAGGTTTCTGTCAGAAACACGTTGAAATAAAATGACTTATCGCTTTTTTACACAATGTCATTCATCTTGAGAGATATTAGGTTGTGCGACTTACTAAATATCAACACACGACAGTTACAAGCAAAAAGATTTAGAGGACAGAACAACCGTATGGAATAATTTCTTAATAAAAAATGTGTTGATACTTGAGGACTATTCCTTTGTAAATCCTAAAATTAAGGTATTCTATATAACACTATATTAATGTGATGTACAAAATAAGTATCAGCAACTTAACACATGATAATGGCATAAGACCAAAATTCACTAAAACTGTGGAGCAATATGTAAATACGTTCAAACATCAATGTACGAAAAAATATATTGCAATTTATTTTAATGAAATCATCTAACCTATTATATTCATTCGTCTTTCATAACTCATTTAATGACGAGGTAGGACCCAAAGTATTTTCATATTAATGTATGAATAAGAATACGGAGCAACTCTAGAGAAGTGCAATGGCAAGAAGTGAAGAAGAAGAGAAAGGAAGGGGGTAGGTTATAATTGTACTACTCCCCTTCTTCTTCTTCTTCTTCTTCCCCTATCCTCCCTTTAATTAATGAAGCGAAAAAACACTGAAGAGTAGACTTAACTTCTTGTACGGTATTCTCAATTCTTATTTATTTAGTATTACGCATAGCACACTCTTCTAACTAGTTCGTGAATGTCAGGAGACTGACACTTCTTCATATTTTTCTTCTTCTTCATCTTCTTCTTCCTGTATCACTACGGCTTTTTAGATCAGCCCTGGCTTCCTTAATAATAGGTACTCATTCTCTTCGATCTAATGCCTTCTTTCGCCATTTTTTAACTTTAATACTTCTCAAATCGTCCTCCTCTTGATCCAACCATCTCGTTCTGGGTCTGTCTTTCTTTCTTCTTCCCTCAATTCTTCCCATAAACGTTCTTGACAGCTTTCTCTTGATCCATTCTTATGAAATGCCCAGCCCACTTGAACATTGTTATTTTAATACACGACACAATATCAGGAGCTTTGTATAAATCTGATAGTTCTTTATTCGTTCTAATTCTCCATAAATTTTGTTCCGGAATAGGTCCATACACACTCCGCAGTATTTTCCGTTCCCAAATGGAGCATTTGTTCGGAGATATAGGGTTCATGATCTATTTGTTAAACTGAAAGAGCATATAGCGCAAGATGTGAGATCAGAGGCTGGATCAGTAGTGTATTGGGGGTGGAATGGCGTTCCTTCACTTTTTTTCAATGAAACGCGTTCTGGGGCAATATTTTGAAACGCATACATTGGAAATTTAATTTATGAGAACTAAGTATGACCATAACTACAAAACACTTCAGAAAAGTAATACAATTACATTATTCGGGTATAAATATTGTTTTCAACGAAGTAGTTCTTCAGAATGCGAACGTGGTTTTAGTTGTATGAATTTAATATTGACTGATAAGAGTTCGCGTATTCTTATTGATCATGTTTCAAGTTTATTATTTATTAAATTACATGATAAACCCTTAGACTCGTGAAACCCAAATTTATATGTTTAATCTTGGTTACGTAGCCACAGATCTTCAGTAGATCCAGATAAAAAAGCTTGTACGAAAATTTATGTATATGATCCCTTATGGAAATTTTTGTACAAGTAAAATATAAATATTTATAAATAAATAGGAAAATTAAAATGTAATTGTTTAAAATTTATTATAATAAAATGTAAAAAGAATTGTTTATATTTATCCATTTTTCATTTTAGGACTCGTATATACTAATTTTTAATACTTGAAGGATCGGCGTTCTGTTAATTTTTTATTTAGCAATACACCACTGGGCTGGATAAGATACGAATTGAAACACGTCCGTACTCAGAACCTTGCACCCCACTTCCCACTTATAGTCAAGGATCTTTAGACTAATATTTATTATCAGTACCCTTTTGGCGACATGGTTGGGAAGTACAGAGCAACAACTGGAGTTCAGAATTGAACATGTACACAATGAAACATGTTCTTACTTGAAACTTCAGCCTGAATTCCTCAACGAAAGTAAAACTCTCCAAATTGCACTATGTATAATATGCATTTTTCCTTACTCGATGAGACATAAGTATCAAGACCCATTTCCAAGCTACGGTAGCATATATAATTTCACACGTGCACTCCCTATTTTTTCCCATATATTCTTAATGAATCTTTAACAAATAAATCGAAAAAATCCAATCATAGAATAAGTAATACATTTCCCGGAGAGTAAAAAGAATTATAAATGGTGTTCCGTTATCTTCCAGTTTAACACAACTGAAATAATTTCATTGAAATATAGTCTTTAAATTATTGAAAATAGCTTCAGAAGAAAACAACACTTAAAATTGAGCCTATTTAAAAACCAAAGTCAACCTGTTTTAATGCCTCAATCACTTAATACATTTATCATCTTCATTTAAGTAAAATGATTTTGTTCATAATGAAATTTGCAACGTGAGTACCGAACAGGAAGAGAAACTTCTGTTACAGGATAAACGAACAAGAAGAAGCAAATGGAGCATTTTCGGATAATCAACTAAACACATTTCACATAACATCATCGCTCAGTCCATTCGTATTCAGGAAATTATGTACTGACATACATTTCTAGAATACCGATAATAATAATTTTGACCGATTTATCATCACAAGTGTTTTCATGTTGGAAGTGGCGGAGGATCTAATTCGAAATGAAAAGGAAAATCACGGTTTAATGAAGTGAGAGTCCGGGCGATTACCCATATGGAGCCAACCGTTTCTAGGCTTGCCTTCTTCAGATGTACCATTCTCGACAGCCTCTCCGCGTCAACTGCTCTTTAACTACCTCATCTTCCGACGCGCCCTAGCATAATGTTTCATACAGTACTCCATTTGCGGCGAACGCGAAGTTGCTTAGCAGCAATTCGCTGAGGAACGCTTACTCGGGAACAAGTCGACCAATCGGCATTCAAGTCTCAAGCGACTAAGTATTTCCATGTACATCCACTCTGCCTCTTCAGTGCCTCGTAAATTTAACATTATTAAACAAATTGTATTTAGGAAAGAGTACCGTAATTTAAAAAAATTGTATCGAAAGTGTTAGAGAAAATACACATCGAATACATGGGAAATAAATCATAAGAGACGTCATAATTTACAAACAGAGAAAGTAGTTCCTCCTTTTGCATGACCTAAGTGGATGATTTTTTTCTCAGAAGTCAAATGTATAAATCATTATACCGTTTAATTTTATGAATTCGTACTTAATTCGCAAATTTAAAGTCAATTCGATAGGAAGTGTCATGCAACTAGGTCAGCTCATGAAATATCTCCAGTTTTCCTTACGTGCATCGTCTTCTAAATAAATTTGTTATAGATGTAAAGAACGGCTTTAGAGCTAGAGCCGATTGTATAAATGTTTGACCGAACAATTATATATCATGGCACGTATATTCTTATTTACATGGTTAAAATGAGAATTGCGTTTCGTATTTAAAACGAATACTGTCAGGTGACGTGAAGATTATTTCCTGAACGTCATGTACTGATATTTACAACTTCATGTACAGGCGCTTTCGGGCTCTATTGAAATTCAAAATTCAAATAGACACAAATGGAATCAGAATTGGCGAATAAATATTTTCTTAAATGATACAGAAGTATAAAATGAATATTGAGAGTGATGGACGATTGATTCAGTACAATTAACTTTTCAAGTAAAATAGTATTCAAATCAGCTTCTAAGAGATAATTTTCAAGAGCTGAGAAAGGTGGTATTGGGTGTCCGACGATTCCGAATACTTTGTAAAATACGCAAGCACAACTCCATCCTCTCATCAAAATCTCTATTATAAGATGACTTGAATACAACCTTCAACAAGCATTAAAAGATACTTAAGATGCAAACAGTAAACAGAAATTCAACAAATAAAACAACTCGGATGAACCAGCACCATGTTTTTAAGTAACCATATTGAAGCGCACTTGAAATGGTTTTAAGAACAGCAATAGAAGTACGATTCTCATGTTATAATACGCCATTTTCTCCAACACTTCAATATGCTCGATTCATTTCCTTCCGCAGAACCATTTCTTCGCATTGGCGGTCAATGACAGCTCCAACGTTTTCCACCGCAAGTGCAATATCTTACACTTCCATTCTTTGCCCTCATTTCACGATGCTTATTTTCCCCATAACTTATCAACTGATGTGAGTTCAGTAGTAAAACCTTTTTCAGTATTTTAACTTCGTAAAGTAAAAAGCACCAAAATGTTCATATATTTCAAACCAGTAGTTTACCTAACATAATACGTGTCGATTCTCAGCTTGTGAGTTCGCTTATCAAGAAAGACAGTGAGTTATGCACACCTCTCCATTTTTGTTCGTACACGAATACCTCAAAACAATTTTCAAGCCTTTCTACTTCAATTCTCTTTTAACCCCTGCAATGAGAGCCCATCCGACTTCTCGCAGTTACTTTCTATACATGCGACTGTCTCAATGCTCCATTTTCTTCTTCCCTCTCTTCCTCTCGCCATCATTTTCTCAGCCTCCTTCAGTGCGTCCCAATCCACACTTCCTAGAGCCCGAAGCTCGCAGCGCGGAAGGAGGACAGGGCGGCCCGAGAAAGAGACGCGGGGAAACGAAACGGTGACCGGGAGTGCAGGATGCACGAAAGGCGGGTGAATAATTCCCGGCGGGCCGAGCGCTCCGTTGAAACATTCAGCTCGGCCGTTCTGCGCCACTCCGCTCTGAGCTGCTTCCACCATTCCCCACCTTTCCCTTTTTGAGCTCACTTTCTCTCTCCTGCGATGCGATTCCCCGCGTACATTCCGAACCCCTTTTCCATCTCCTTCCCGCGCGACGGAGGGGTGCGGCAGCTCTTGAGGGATCAATCGGTGACATGTGAGATCAAACTCACATTTGAATACGCCGAGAAGCAACGGAGAAATTTTTAGGCGGCTTCTACATGTTCTGTCAGAACAAGAAAAGGAATCTTGGTAATATTTTGTTATCGAGTAGGAGATGATATTTTACAGAACAGGTGGTCATTTCATACGTCCAACGATATTAATGATCAAAATTCATTCGTCTCAAAATGTTGTGTTAGTGAAATGTTCCCGGGATTCTCACAATTGAAATAATATAATATTTATTGAAATGTTTTGCTCGCAGACTGGAGCGATCGGTTTACTATGAAGTAGAGTGGATTTTGACTCTAAGCAAAGGGTTAATATTTCAGTTCAAGCACAATATAACTCACTTGTATTGTTTTGAATTTCACTATAACAAATCAAGAGAGTAAAACAAAATTTGGTTCAATCGTATATCAAAGTACAAGAACAAAGTATTAACTGATCACTGCCGTGGAAAAAAACCTTGAAATTGCGCTGTAGAAGATCCGACGAACGAGAGCAGTAAATAACATTTGATATATTAGTATGTACTATCATTGTTATATCTTTCATATAAAATCATTGTATATGATGTAGTAAAGCGAAGGTAAAAAGAGTAAAATTGTTTGCCACAGAGTATGCATTTTATTCACAGTTGAAACTGGAAGTTTTCCAGTTTTAACTTTCTTCAAAGGGTACTTCATGTAGAGCAGAGCATTGCGAATTATACTGCCCGAAACACACAGAGTGATAACAACAGCACGCGACCACGCACCCGCGAGATTAGCGAGCGGATAGGCCGCACAAAATAACAAGCAATACCATTCCATGCTGATTCGACGATGTCACAGCCATCTGGTTGATGTGCGGCACCAAATGACTGCACTTTATTATGACAAGGTTCACATATAAAATAAAATAACTCCGACTGTGTGACAGAGTATTTTGTAGTACGTTATTTTCGGCACCCATGGAACCAAATGTTTAGAAGCGGAATGTTATTATACAACGACCTCATGAACAATAAAAATAGGGAATACTCGAATTATACATGCAAATGGAAATAAATTTAATACGAAATGTTAAGAATTTCAACAAACAAGAAAATTAAATGTTACAATTATCTAATGTACCATTTAAGGGAGACTATTATTGTTAAATTTCTTTTAACTGCAATATTCATAACATGGGATACGTATGAATAAACGTATCGTGTTCATAACAAAATATGAAAAATACAATGAAATATGGATTCAATCTTAGGGAACTAATAAAGTTCATTGTTAAATCGCATGTTAACTGTCTGGGAAATCGCAAAAAATGATTGGTGGAGAATATATTCTCTACATAACGAGCAACATAACACTATTGGAAGATTTCTTTATGCTCACTTTGGCTCTTTTTCCCTCACTACGAACTTTCAGAAATTTTTACTACACGGGAGAAATGTAATAACAAATGGCGATCCGTGAAATATCGAGCAAAATAAGTATTCTCGATTCTATCCACATCATTCTCATGACAACATTCCTAACATTCCGTAACCCATAGTCCGTGTCTCGTTAAAGTGTTCTAGCTGACTTTAAGTCTCGGGTCAGTGAGGAATACATCAGTCACTACGTTCTCACCATCAAAGCTTGACGACTACATTTCAATGAAACTTCCGGTGCTATCCTACCAACGAAATTTGGCCCGTTCATCTTCCCTACCCTAAGTAACTATGCAGCTAATGTGCTTGGCAAGCTAATGATTTTCCTCGTGCAAGGATGAGTGTGTTTTTTGATGAGCGTGGAGTTTGAACATGTTTTTCAAAGTTGCAACCGCGTACACTTATGCAAGGATATGCCAAAAAGAAAGATTAGATTTCAGTGAGGATATGATTATTAATTTTATACACAATCAAGAGTTCATGTGGACTGAATTGCAATTGTCATGAAGTACATGCATATTTGATCAATAAGCTTCGTGCATCGTATAGAAATTTTATACCTTTCACATTGAAAAAGATACAAAAGACTTTCTGTTTCCTAAACTGTCGTAAACCTCAATGTTTTATTATGTTTTTGATGTAGCAACCGAGATTACATAAACCTAACAATATTAAAATCATTGTAAAAACATACATTGTACTCCTAGGGAGGCTAAGCTTTAAAAAAGGCACAATAACGCAAGATTGCAATTTCATGCGGATTCAACAAATCAAATGGAAAATTGGTAGAACTTATCAAGATACGAGGCAAACAGTAACATATTGTTATCGACAATAAATTTATATTTATTTCCTTATGTTACTAGATCATTTTTTGTATACCATCGTTGCCTTTGTTGATCGTTGCTTATTCTGAAGAGCTGAAGGTGTACTGAGGTATTCCACTGTTTCAAATACAGTATATAATACTCAAATATACCTTCTTCTTCCCTTCATAGTCTTCATTATCATACAAGTTTTCGCAATTATCTTCATTAATATCACTTATTAAGATGAGAAATAAAATGCTACTCGTAAGAGAATGGAATTCACGAAAGAAAAATAACTGTGTTCTGGAAAATGATAAGTAATTTTTTTAGTTGATTTTGAAGGGTTGGAGAAAAGGTAAAGTGGCAGGGTTTCCTATTTCAAATCCAATATAACCCCTACATCCTACCATCACTATGAATTCTTTAAACATGTTCATTTTTGTCTCCATTGAGAATAAAATCGCTTTATCAAATTCACTGATAACACTGGACTGACCATTCGAACTTGTTCCCGCATCCACTTGTGTAAGGATATGTCTACAAGAACGGTGGATTTTGATGAGGATATAATTATTCATTTAATACGGGCGACCCGTGGCCCTAACGCGCTCGCTTTCTACCTCTGGGGACGCCAGTTCAAACCCGGTCCGATCCAAGTAGAATCCGAGGTGGAGGACTATCATACCACCACAACCTTCACTCATCATCATCTCACCGCCATAATAATTCATTAATCACCCGCCCCGGGAAGGTGCGACAGGAAGGGCATTCGGCACCCTAGTATTCCCCAGCCAAATGATCTACCATATACATATAGCAGACCCTGCACTTTGCGGGACAAACGCTCAGGAAGAAGATAATTATTCATTTCAGACACAATTAAGAGTTCATGTTTCAAATACAGCGTATAATACTAAGTCCACCTTCTTCTCATTTTTATACAAGTTACGCATTAATATACAATAAAATTTTTATTCTGTTGATTTTGAAGGGTTGGAGAAGGTAAAAGGGCAGAGATTGCAATTTCAAACATAATGTAATCCCTACATCTTTACCTTCACCCCCCCCCCCCAACTGTGAATTCTTTAATTGTTCAACTTTGTCTCCGTTGAGAATAAATTCGAGGTTTTAAAAACACTAATAACACAGGACTGAATTCAAAGTTGTTCCCGCTACAATTGTGTAAGTATATGGCAAGAAAAAGGTTGTATTTTGGCGAGGATATGATTATTCATTTTATACACAATCAAGAGTTCACGTTTTTCACTATAATAAAGGTATTCCATTGTTTCAAATACATCGTATAGTACTCAAATTCATCTTCTCTCCTTCATTATCTTCATTATTATACACTTTACGCAATTTTCTTTACTATTATCACTTATTTAGAAGAGAAATCAAATGCTACTTGTAAGAGAATGGAATTCATGAAAGTAAGAAAGAAAATTTTTATTCATTTCATTTCGAAGGTTTGGAGAAGGGATTTCAATTTCAAATAAAATGTTACCCATACATCTTTAGCTTCACTCCCCCCCCCAACTATGAATTATTTAATCGTTTAACTTTGTCTCCGTTGAGAATATTTTCGAGTTGTGAAAAAGACAGAACTGACAATTGAAAGTTGTTCCCGCTACACTTGTGTAAGGATGTGGCAGGAGAAAGATTGGATATTCGTGAGGATATGATTATTAATTTTTACATCATGTGACCTAAATCGCGATTTCCCAGATGTACTCGTATGTGTGTATGTATATACCTTTTTAATATTGATAAAGATATACTCCTTTTTGTTCCCTAAACTGCAGTAAATCTAAATATTTTTAATTTCATTAATTTAGCTGGGGAGGTTACATAAACCTATCACGATTAAAGTCATTGTAAACGCATACATTGTATTCCTTCAGGGGTTACGCTTTAAGGAAGGTACAATAACGCAAAATCGCAAAGTAAGGTGATTTCAACAAATGAAATGGAAAATTGGTAGAACTTATCAAGATACGAGACAAACAGTAACATATTGTTCGAGACAATTGATTTATATTTATTTCCTTATATTACCAGATCCCCCCCCCTTTTTTTAAAATACCATCGTTGCCTTTGTTGTTCGTTCCTTATTCTGAAGAGCTGAAGAAGGTGTACTTGGGTACTTTACTGTTTTAATACAGTGTACAATACTTTATTAATATATTAGAAGAGAATATAATAATATATTAGAAGAGAAATAAAATGCTATTTATAAGAGAATGGAATTCACGAAAGAATATAATTTGGGTTTAGGAAAATATGAAGTAAATTTTTAACTCAGTTCAATTTGAAGGATTGGAGAAGGTAAAAGGACAGATATTACAATTTCAAATCCAATGTTATCCCCAAATCTTTACCTTCCCCCCCCCCCCCACTAAAACTATAAATTCTTTAATCGTTTAATTTTTCTCTCCGTTGGAAAATAAAATGGAGTTTTCGAAAATACTAAAAACACAGGACTGACAATTCAAAGTTGTTCCCGCTACACTTATGTAAGGATGTGCAGGAGAATTTAGTGTTTTAAAAACAGTGTATAATACTCAAGTCCTCCTTCTTCTCCCCTTCATTTTTTCACTATCATACAAGTTTTCGCAATTTTCTTCATTATTATCACTTGTTTAGAAGAGAAATGATATGCTAACCCCCACAGCTTTGCCTTCATCCTCCATCCAACTATGAAGTCTTTAATCCTTTAATTTTTGTCTCGTTGAGAATGAAATCGAGTTATTAAAAACACTAATAACACAGGACTGACAATTCAAATTTATTCCCGCTTACACTTTTGTAAGGATTTAGCAGGAGAAATATTGAATTTTCGTGAGGATATGATTTTTTTTTTTACATCATCAAGAGGTCATGTGGGCTGAATCGCGATTTCCCTGAAGTATATGCATATTTGCTCAGTACCCTACTTGCGTCCTTCTCCCTTTCATTATATTCATTTTCATACAAGTTTTCGCAACTTTCTTCACTATTATCACTTATTTAGAAGAGAAAACAATTGCTTCCTATAAGAGACTGGAATTCAGGAATGAATAATCTGGGTTCTGGAAAATGAGAAATTAAGTTTTTATTCAGTTGATTTTGAAAGGTTGGAGAAGGTAAAGTGGCAGTGATGACAATTTGAAATCAAATGCAACCCCCACATCTTTACCTTCACCCCCTACTATCAATTTTTTAGGCGTCTTTATTTTTTTTAGTCTTTGTTGAGAATAAAATCGAGTTTTTAAAAACACTGGTAACACAGGACTGACCGTGTATCAGAACTTTGTAATACAGATGGTACTGACAGGTATTACTGAAAGTTTAAAGCATTCGAAGTAGCATAGAATGCGTTCTCATTATTTTCCTTTGTATTATACACTGCTCCATTTCTACTTTGAAAATTATTTGATATATTAGAGCCGCGTAAGCTGACCACGTATTTAGTTTGTAAGATGGCAATTACTGCATGTACTGATCAAGAGTCCGAAAATTGAGTTAAGTTCCGATCTAAGAAGAAGTTGTATAATTTTATTCTTCCACTCTTGTATCGTCATTCTGATATTTAAATCAAGTTGCCGACAAATGAATATGGCATTTTACTGATGAGATCCCCAAAACTTTCTTCATCCCTAAGACCGTTATTACTCGTTCATATTTCTATATCATATGTCTATGATCAAATGTATGAGATGAAAGATATGACCGTGCAGTGTCGAAACTTTGATCATAGTTCGACTATGATCATATATCTATGACATAGGTTCTCGTTGAGGGAACCTTTGATCATATATTTGATCACAGATATGATAGAAACATGAACGTGTGATACCGATCTAACCTAATACTAAAAAAAACCCTTTGGTAGTGAATTTTATTTGCTCCGAGTAATTAGAAAAGAAAGAACGTGGTCAAGAAATCTACTATACCAGTTTTTTATGTCGGGGAAGTTGAAAAGTGAGGTATTTGGTTGTTGAGAAATGCAAAAGGTGCTGCCTACACCTGGCGTAATATCGAATCTAAGTTCGGAGGGAAGGTATATGCTGCCGCAGTCCGTATCCTCGCTTTCCTGCGGCTATTGGCGACATCACAACCGCAACCTCCACTGCGAGCGCACCTCCTCCAAGAGGACCTGACCCTCACCCCGTGCAAAGGAGCTAGGTCGGCGCTTCGCTTCTGGCGCTGCCAAGTAAAATACGGCCCCTGGGCGCCACGCCACTCCCCCGCACCCCAACGCTGCTGCGGCGCTTCCTTCACTTCCCTTGCACTCCTTGTTAGGCGTCTTTTGTTCTTCCACAAAAGAATACGATCGCCACGCAACACGTGCACCCGCAGACGCAACGTCAGTGGAGGGGGTTGGAGAGGGAAAGGCAGGGAAACTCTCCTCTTGCTTCGTCGACCTCATCCGCACAGATTTTGACAGTTCATATCCTACACAAGAAGGAAGCCATCATCTCCGAAATTTCATACATACACCTGGCATTCATCAACGAATCAAACATCAAAGTACATTTTTAAACATTTCGAATACTAAATTAAAATATAATAGCTGTAGACACGTATTACCCATAGAAATAAGCAAAGCCAAGTGATTATAATCATCTGAATTGCATGATACTTATAATGATCTGAAGCACCAGATGGTTATCCCGGTAAGGAAATTTATTAAATCGGATATATTAACGATTCAATCGTATCTCATGTTCTCCTTTTGTTGTCTACCCTAACAATTTTCTATACCCCGTTTATCAGCTAATTATAAGTTTGGCACATACGTAACGAGTGCCATGAATTCTAGTCACTCTTTTGCATAATCTATGCGATGCTCCAAATTTCATACATTTCACAGAATATTAGTGTCCCGCAAACTGTACTAGCCATACACAATCATTTAGGCGGATATTCCGATAAAAGATAATAAAAATATGAATACGGTGTCCCGTCCCTCCTAAGAATGAGGGAGGAAACTCTTGTGCGTGAAAGAGTTGCTTCGATACATCGCTTCCGATAGCTCTGGCTAAAGACGGTGAAGAGATCTCGCCATGAGAAATTCGTGTTAAGGAACGGGTGCCTGTACTAAGAACGTGTAAGTACGATGCGCTGCAAGGCGGAACACAATCGCTCGAGTAGAAGGGACGAATTTCACGCCACAACGCTTAGAACCCATCCCTTCATTTACACCCTTCCTCGCTTTCTCCGTCCAACACGTGTTCGCTCTATCTACGAACCTCACCATATCTGTTTTCCTCACCTTGTTACTTCCTCACTTCATCCACTGCCTTTCTGAACTTTTTGCCTCTGGCGAGCCCTTCCCAGCCAACTCAAACTACGAAGAAAGGGAATGCATTCCAGTTTTTCGTTTTGTGTTTTTAGTTAGTGGTAAGCTGTTTTTATGTAAACCGATGTCTGTATTTCTCTTGAACGTTTTGTTTGTAGATTTGATGATGTGACATCTCCTAGTAATGCCTTTCCAATACGCCACTCGTTTCATCGCAGTTTTCATTCACCATTATTACTCTCTATTGATACCAAATTTTAAATGCGCAACTCTTCTGTACATACAGATACTATAACATTAAAGTGGAGAAAATCCCAACTTTCGTATCGTAGGTTCAAAATTACACGCTCGTTACATTTGTAGATAAATAAACACGGGTTATTAATTTACATAGTTCGATCAAGGACTGAAAAATTGTGGTGCATACATCAACAGGTCAAGTACCAGACGTGTCGTCTTTTGCCTTGCCCTTCCCTTCTGCTCAGGATAACGGAGAATGAGAGGACATTATTTTAAGATCACATACTTGTCCCCTCTCTTTCGTAAACATTATACTGACAGAAATGCATCTTGAAATACTTATAATTACATCTGTTTTATGCTTGTTTCATCTCCAACGCATCATTTCATTTTCCGTTCCTTTTACTATCATACAAGAGACACGTTCACAAGCGTTTATTGTTTGTATTTTCTTATTCCGGGCGTTATCTTTGCGATTCTTCCGATCCCCACCTACCATCTTTCCTCCCTGACCCGGGTCTCAACTCGTTTCCTTGCAGAACGTCCCTTTTCCCACCAACTTTCGCGCTACTCGCTTTCCCTTCCTCCCACCCTCACCACCTCCGGAATCCGATATTGTGCTTATCTTCCCTTCTCTGCGAGGGACGTTCCGCAGAAAAGCGACTTGGCCAACAGCGGCCGTCGCCCTCCCCTCTCAGTTGCAGCCAAAGCCTTCAACGCTCGGCGCGCTCTTCGAACACGCCAGCACCAACGACGGCGCAGCGTAAGCCGTGGATCTTCAACTTTGCCTAGATACCGTCTTCTTATTGGATGTAAAATGTCGACTTCACGGATTCAGAAACAATTTATCAATCCACTTTCCCTCGAGAACTTCGTCCTGTCGAGGCTATTCGTCAATTAATAGCCAATCCTTTTCCTTTGAATATACAGTTCCCTTTTTATTGACATACACATATATATTTAAAGATTCCACTGTCCCAACAGACACTAAATACCTTTTTATTGACATACACATATATATTTAAAGATTCCACTGTCCCAACAGACACTAAATACTTCTTCCCGAGAAAAACAACATATATTTTATTTGTATTCAAAAGGAGTTATGTGGAACATCCAGACGAAAGGATTACGAATACAAATAATGTTTAAATGATAAAAATTAACATTATCATTAAGGATTTCTAATTTCACAACAATACCCAGTAACTTTGAGTGATTTTTGTTTTTACCCTAAAACGATGTCAAATTGGTTAAACGTGTTTTTCTTTCAAAAGACACGTTTTTTAATTTTTTCGTAGAATTTGAGAGGGTCATTACAATAAAAGCTTGTAATAGCATTTGATTGGGTGTTCTATTCTTCCCATATAAGCAATGTGAATTCTTGGAAATTGAATATGAATATGAGAAGTATTCTGTCATATGTTGTTGGTTTTCAAATTATAATTGTAAGAGGAATGTTGAAGTTAAAATATTAAAAAACGTTTTGGAGATGTTAAATATCGTGTTGTAAATTAAATGATTTTTATTCAAAAGTTAACAAAAGATAATTGTCATTTGTTTCTAGACGGAAAGTTGACGTAGCTGTGCAAAACAGGATGCAAAGTATGTTTGCCTTATAAATGATTACAATGATTCGTTTTTTAAAATTCCTGAGTTTCTACGACACAAATACATTCTCTTAAACAATGTGCTGATTTCATATTCATAAATCTAAAAGCAAACGAATACGTTATTATAACATTTCGTCTCATATTTCCTTTGCATGTTTTTGGATGACGTAGCAATGCGAAACATGATACAATGAACTGTTTGCTCTAATAAACGAGTGCGATGATTCATTTTTAACACTTCCTTAACGCGAACGACTTCCAAGATTCATTGGGAATATGACACTAAAAATAACAGTCTCCTAATTAGTTAACTGGTTTCATATTTAAATTTTTAAAAGGAAACAGATTCGTTTTTAGAACATTCAGTCTCGTGTTTCCATAGCATATTTAAAGATCCTATTCCACGATTGTCAGCCTTTCAAATCAGCTGGAATGTTTTACTTAGCAGAAGCCATTAATATTGAAACTGTACTCTGAAAAAGGAATAAGTCTGTATCTCCAATAAAACACTTCATTTTATCAGGAAAATTCATAAATGAAACCACGTATCTCAATTTAAAATTTTACCCGCATTAAAAAATCTCTCATCTCTCCTGTGACACCTTGTAAGTAAAGAGTCAATACTTTATAAACTTACATTTTCAATGAAGTCAAGCCCTCATTGAAGTCAATTTTTCAAATACTATTTTTTGGTAGCGTCATCACACCCCGAAGATTCTTTGAGATAGTTGAATCACATATAAGATCAAATATGGATCTTAGTACAAATAAAAGCATGAATATGAAACAAAGAAAAAACAATCGAAAATAAAGCATGCAACTTACCTTGCGTTGTCTTCAAGTAGAACACGACAGATATCTGTAGCTCTTGCGAACGAAACTGCCTCATGTAACCGTCACCAAATAAACATCTCTAGTGTAACACCAGTTTCAAAATTACTCTAACGTTGGATAATTCACCACACTCATAAAGCATGTAAGGACACATCCCTAAAATAAACTAGTCAAAATACAACTCTTCTGGGTGTACAACACACATCACAATTCGACGAAACTCATAAGATACATTCATTAGTTTGATAAGTTACTCAATGCGATTCAACAAAAGAAAGATGGACGAATGGCAAATCAGAAAGATAATACTTGATCTATTTAAGCGACGAGTACAGAAACAACAATGCACACAAAGATATTCCTAACTGTCTCTACGTAAGCAACACCAAAGTGTAATTAAGAAATTTCGACGTCACACAAACAACCACACCTTTGACTAATAAACAACTACACCAGGAAATAATACAACTCACTTGCAAACATTGTTGAACATTAAATATTGTTCCTATTACAGAAATATTCTTACTATTAAACAGTCACGCGTGGATTAATTCCTGTTTGAAACACGACACATATTGTAAGATAAGTCACCACAAATACACCTTTCATATTAAGTAACATGAGCGTTTGTATATATTCTCATAAAAAACTAAGATTAACTACAAAAACATTTGTATGAACATTAAAAACATTTGAAATATACACAAACATTATCTCACTTAATATCAAATCGACGACTCACTTCGCGTACAGAACAAGTAACTCTAACAAAGCACAGAACACATCATACCAAAACGAAATACTCTCAAAATGCATCACAACACATATTTACAACTTGACAGCTACTATTCACTTCATAACATACTTCGCTAGATCACACAAGTCAATCACTTATACACAGACAACATTTAATCACCAAACTACACCTCTAATTCTCAAAGCAATCGTGTTTACGGAGGTTCACGACGATCGCCCGGTACCGACTCACGGCTACTCATCGAATGAATGCGGCGTTACTTTCCGCACCTTATTAGTACTGATGAATCATACAAATCACGTGAACCAATGAAAGTCGTTCCTCTAACATTTAAACGATGATTCATAAACGTTAAGTGGACCAATGAAATGCGTTCTTGTAACATATCGAAGCTGACGGTTTCAAATATTCAAATTATGATTCATGTAGTCACGTGGACCAATAAGGAACCTTCTCTTATCCTATCTCATACGAACCGACCAATCCAAAGATGCGTAAGCATGTGGACCAATGAGGGTCAATCTCCTAAATTACATGCCGTTTAAATCATGAATCATTTAGTCACGTAAAAGCTAAAGTAATTTAATTCGAGGAAAGTATGTAACCAATAAGGGGAATATTCTATTGTCGTCGGATTTAACATTTAAATGATTAGTTTTCTCATGTGTGGCAACCAAAAGCTTTCACTCATTCGAAATGAAACGAACCGTCAATTCTGAATGAATACAATTCATATAAACCTCAATGCAAATTGATGATGAGTCGCGTCAACACTAAAATGCCTTCTTCTTACGTTTTTTCTGGTAGCGGCAATCGAAACAAGGATTTTGAACCAATAAAAAGCATTATTCTAACTATGGCTGCTATGCAGCCCAAAAAGCTTTATAACATTAAAACTATGAGTAACATACAATCGACGTTTAATTTATCATTCCGATCAGTAACTGCATGGATGTAATGATAGCACGTAATTTCTTCCAACAATATATTGAAAATTCAACGAATAAATAATCATAACGAACAAAGTAACATAATATTGTCTAGCATAAACATATAACACAAATACTACACTCAACATACCTCGTGAAATGAGAAAGAAGAACATTGTGTCGTCTTCATCCATCTAGAAACGAACCAAGGAACTAACAACGTAGTATAAATGTTACCGAACTCGAATACATTTACTGACATCAAAGAGACGCTTCGTTACTATCACGATACAAGCACTATGCCATTTTATACTTTTTACTGCACAACACTGTATCGATGGTAATATCGTAATGTAGAATACTATTTTTGGCATATAAACATGTGATATCATTTCAAGAGTCGCCCTTTGAATATTAATCAATGTATGCTAATTTAATAACACGAATGATAACGGAATAATTAGAACAAATTTATGAATAAAAATACTTAAGACTTATCGAGACGTACCCTATTACTATACACGAAATGGATACAAACTATACACAAAATAGATATACAAACACGTCAACATTTACACACAATTCAAAGGAACCTTTGTTTTAGTCTATTGGATGCAAGTAAATAATAAGTATTACAAATTGAAAGCTACACTAAATAGATTTTCCCGAAACGTAACGAGAGATCCGGTGGACGCTTGGAAACACCAAACACGATCTGGCACACTTTTCAAAGGATCTCATGATTCAGTTTAAAAAGCTATTGACGTGAAATGTAATTTCGTAGTTTGCTACGTACATGTAAAATAAAACAAGCAAACGAAGTTAACAAGCAATGAAAAACATTGACTCGGTTCATAACAATCATACCAAAGATTCCTTTTAACAAGCACTAGTAGGTTCTCCGTCAAATTAGTGCATATGCAGTAGACGTGAGTGTAAAATGCGTAATGGTTAAAAAGTCACAATTATCAACAGCAATGAAGTGAACAACTTGCACCAACTCGAGATCATAGTCAAACCGCACCAGAAACACACCACTGCACATTCGCGCACCTGTATTCTATCAGAAAGGCACTTCACAAAAATGAACACCATCAGTAGGACGTATTCTATTCTTAACCCATAAAATCTTGCCTACACGATGCGCGATGTTTCGACGCCATTCGTAATGTTCGTCCGACTCGTACCTGAGATTACTCACGAAATAAGTTCTTCGTTAGATTCCGTACTCGAACCGCAGAGATGATTCATACCGATCATGTGAACCAATGAGCGGTCTTCTTACACATAACTCCATGCAAGTTCTTTGAAAGACAATGCAAACATAACCGAATGGGAAACTACTTATCAGTACTGAAACTTCTAAACACTATAAACAATGGAATGTTCTGTCATCAAATCAAACAGTTAGAGAAAAGGTTAATAATATATATTTCGCCAAAACCATCTGTCTGAGATTCCACATAATTCCTTTGAACCTACAATCGACAAGAGATTAAGACGAAGACAAAAAACTGACGAAAAACAACTAAGACAAATCATACACATGAAACACAAATACAATGAACAACTTACCTTCACGCAGAACACAGCAGAAACTCCGTGCATCTTGGGGACAAAATGAGGCATAGGCATACGAATATGGACACGACGCTAACGAATACCCACGAGAACTGTTATTATAGAGCTTCACAATAGCAACGCTAAGCACACGCTACGAACAGTTAACATATAACCACGCACTGGCTTCACACACTTCATCACATTGACCTTAAACTACACATCTTAGACTGCATTTGTCAAACTTGAGCAAATAAATTCAAAACTATTGCAAGGAAAATACACCACACCCAAAAACACGTATAAGATAGGGCAACCTAATATTTCACATCATCACCGTTTTCATGGCAATCCATGATGTCGATATTGAACTAGTGAAATGGCCACCGTTTCGGAACAAAATGGCGGTTAAGTGTACTAAATAAATAAATTTATTGTCAAAAAACAGTACAAACTGCGTATGACCACGTGGAGGAAAAAAAACTAATTTACTCTCCGGAAGCAAGCAAGGGATCGCTTTTAACTAATCGCTTCTCGAATATAAAGTTACCAACAACTGACGCAATTGTCTAATTGCAAACAACTACAAACCCCTTTTTTATACGAAATACAATTCATAACACAAACCATGCACGTGGTCATTAGAAATAACGAAGAGAATGATGTAACCGCAAAGTAATGAATCAGAGTACACTGCACTTTCGAATACAAGCAGACATCTACGATTTGTTCTCACGGTATTAAGTGTGAAATCATAAGTGTTTGCGGTGAAACACGCATGCGACAATGGAACACAATTAAACAACACATCAAAAACACTTTACTGCGAATTCACTGAACAACGTTCTATTCACACAGCACTTCACACACTAAATGTACACACAATCACTATAATAAATATGCGTGACCCGCAAATTACTTCCCTACATGATGCCATACGCCGCGACGCTAATTACGTCCGGCAACTACCCGCGGCTACTCTCAGAATGAGCGTTGCGCTCGCTTATGTGTCCCCACCCCACCTCCATGCTGATTCAGCCATACCAAGTAAACGAATGGAAGGCTTCAAACAAATCTTCCAGACGTGGCGCCACTTGCTTAGCGTGGGAAATGCTGAGCGCAGACATTCTCCGAAGACTCAGCCAAATCGGTATTGCGAAGTAACAGACGCACCACACAGGCTTCGCCACGATTCTTCTATTCAGAGCTCATTAAATGATCACTTAAAACATTATTTCGTACATTACAGAACAAATACCGAAAGATTGTGGTATATAATCAAGCTAAATCTTTAAGATTCATAATCGGTAGTACTTCCCAATCACGTATATACGCATACTTTTGAAAAGTACGCATGTGTATCCTGTCGTATTGAATAACACACGTAAGAGGGAGAGCTGAAGAGCGTATTATTTCGATTCACTAAATCAGTGGTTCCAGATATTTTATAACCGGTTCTTTTGGTCATTTAGAACTGCGGTCAACGATGCTCTTAACATACAACATTCATTGTAGAACAGAGAAATCGTTTAATTTTATTTATAACTATCTTACTTGCCTCGCAATAGTTTGGTATAAATATGAAGTGGTGAAAGTAAGACATGAAATACCAAAATTCGTACGTGTAAACGGAATTATTGTTCGAGAAATATGTATTACACTTAAATTGAAAAAGAAAACGCTGTAAAAATTGACTCCATAACACATTCACAGACGACTTATGTCTGAGACATCTTTATGTCATAGAAAAATTAGTGTGGAAAACTGAAAACTATAAATGAATTGCATTTTGAGACCTAATGTACCCAAACTCGGAATCTCTCACCTCACCCAAAGTATTTGCGACGCACATTTCGGGAACCACTGCACTAAACCAATTAATGTTTTAATAATATGCCTATATGACACCGCTGTCCATTTCGTTTTGGCCCGCGGGCCATTTTCTATTCACTTTCAATCTAACCTATCGGGCCGGCAAGGAATCCCTGTTTGGCTAAATGTTGCCTGTCCAATAAAAATAATGGGTCATATTTATTAATTTATTTCTCACGCGATATTTTGATTCTCATCAAGAAATTTATATTTCGAACTAGAAAAAAAACAATAGAATATTTCTTTACTTAAAAAAAAACTTATT
The DNA here is from genome assembly GCA_002313205.1 of Laupala kohalensis. Lineage (NCBI taxonomy): Eukaryota > Metazoa > Arthropoda > Insecta > Orthoptera > Trigonidiidae > Laupala > Laupala kohalensis. Next base: position 197,216 of record NNCF01130158.1, on the reverse strand, counting down.
ATAAAATATGATGTAATTCTAAACAACAAGTTTTATTTTCTCTCGCCGCACATGCCATATCCAGTATTCTGACAGCGTGGAATTATAACATTAAGTTGTGCTCCTCAATGTTGATGTAAAATGTACTATAACTCGCGGACCGTAAAAGAAGTTTTCCGGGGGCCGCTAGTTGGACAGCGATGGTATATGATATTCTGATGGATGTACCATATTCATTCAATAACCATTCCAGCAGAAGCAGTCGGGTTTCCTGCGACCAGAATGCGTGTCTCTGAATGCAAAGGTCATTTTCGTATCTCACGTACAGATAACTCATAAATAGCGTGTCGACGATAATGAAACCTACTAAACTCAAAAACGAAATATTAAATTGGTTTGGAATGAGTATAAATGTCTTCAACTTCAACTTCCAAAGAAACCATATTGCAAAATATATGGATATACTTTCGATCCAGCTATATTCCTATTACGTATACAAATAAATTTGTGTCAATATATTAGGAGCTGGATCAGTTGGTACTTAAGAGACAAATAATATATTTCTCGAATACCGATCTCTCATCAACATCTTGGACAAGATGACATTTAACCGATTGTTTTATCAATGAGAAGAAAGTATGAAATCAACAATAAGTGCACCTAATGTCACTACAGAGGAAGGCGTACTACGAGTACATGGAACCATTCATACATTTATAGGCATGGGTGTGGAAAGCACAAACCCTGGGACATAAAACGACAATGAAAACTAGGACGAGCGGAAACATAGTTTTTTAAATTGGTTTGTGGGAAAAAGGCTTTGGGGTTCCACAATTTTCAGGAACGATCTAGAATGTTATGATGAATCATAATATAAGATTTTAAGTTTGGACTGCTAATAATTTGATGATTACAACTTATTTTAGTATTTGAAGGCTTCAACGGCGGTAACCTTCACGTATTTTTATTTTAGATAACCAATGCACTAAACTTACCCTTTTAACTGCACGCGATGATCTTAAGATACTGAATTTAGCCGCTTTTATGTTATGTTTATCTTTAATAAGAGATGGGATTATTAATCTTTTAATTCTACCGTTTGTAAGGATTAACCTAAGAGTTACAACTGTTCCCTTCGTGAATGGCAAATAAAAACTTTCAAAAACTTAAATTTATTGGAATAGAAAAACAAAGAAATCTGATGTATCTGAACCACACTTTTCATGAAATTTTCTTCAAATGAACACAAAACGTATCTCTATTTTTAATAATTTTTGCTCAAAACATTAACACTGCCCATAAATGTTCTGAAAGTCGTTCACAATTTTTTCCAGCTTTGTACAAACAATTTTCGCAGTAACAGTCGAAAGTTACATTCATTTTAACAAATTTTTGACATTCAAAAGATTTCATTCACTGTCGGAAGATTAACCTTAAATGCTCACTTAATATGTTCTTCTTTAAAATCACGTTTCATTCCCTCCAATGGGTTAGAAAACAGATTTTTTTAAAAGGCCTTACTTAATCGTTCTCTGCTTTTTCTATTGGCTGAACCATTTAAGATCTAGCGGACGATACACTTCCCGGATATATCTCTCTGCATAATAATTCCATTCATTCACTTTGTGAAAATAAATCAATGTAAGGAACTGGGGTATATTGTAATGCGATTAGATATTTTGCAACCATTCTTTCAATATGGAGAGAAGAATTGGTTTGAACGGTCTCCAGGTCATTGTTAAACATTTACAAACTTATTGAAACCTCATAATTTAGTAAAAAAATCAAACTTAACCCGCTCTAACCTTGTCCCATGCTCACTGAACTGCAGAATCCCTCGGAAACTATTTTCTGGAACAACTTCCAGGTTCTACAAGATCAATACGTATTTTTATTTTATTGATGGCTGAATCGTAGAATCAATGGAGATTGGTCTATCCTAAAGGAAATAAACAACGGGATCGAGTAGGATTTTGGTTTTTGAAGGATATAATGCACCAAAATATGTCCTGTATAGAATCTTCAGAAAGAAAACATAAGCGATGTGTTTTGTTGTGTTCTGCATCGTGGGAGAAACGAGCGTAATAAAGCACCAAAGAGCGCTCAAGAGACACCGCCGTCCGGTCTAGCCCGTTACAGAATATACCATACTCTTTCTGTCTTCTTTATTTAAGTCTGCGGAGAGTGAACGACGCGACTCGCGCGCGCGCGCTAGCACGAGACGGCGTGCCCCGCGGCGATGGTGTAGGGACAAAATAGAAGGGGACGATCCATATGGATGCGGCCCCAGAAAGGCGCCGCTCGAATCCGGTCTCCTCGCCCTTCAGGGAGAGATCGCCTGCCTGCCTTCCTCGAAAGACGTGTCTTCTCTTCAAATCTCACAGGCGGGGCGACCGCCACTGCAGCTTCGGAAACGCGGACGCCAGTTAAGTCTCGGAGAAGGTGGAAGCGATTCCGTGAATTCGGTTTCCAACGCGATTCGAGGCCCTTGGGCACGCGTTCAGCCGAGCGTAAGTTTCCACTCTCCCATTTCTTGGGTGGATCTTCTTCTACAAGACCTAAGGGTGACTTGTATTCATTCTTAGTATATATTTTACAAGTGTGTCCTAATTCATTAATAAAAGCAAATTTGAATGCCGTTTCGAAAATATTTTTCGAATTCATTGTTTTGGATATCTTGATGTGCTTGGGTGATATTTTGGAACTGATTTTAACATTTTACAATTAAACCAATTCATTCGCTTTGTTTAAACGTACGCCACTGGCCTCCAAGCAGAAGTTGGATCCTTAATTTTTTACTAGTACAGTTACTAGAAAAATTCCGGGTTATGATATTATCACTTATTTTTCATTTGTGTATAACCTAGCTTTGTTACGGCATTTACTAATTTTAAAAAAAGGTTTGCAAGGGTTTCTACGCAATAATAGCAATATGATCATTTCATTTCATCTCTCTAAATATTTTTCATTCTTTAACTTTGCGTGGGAATAATTCACACTTGATGAGATAGGATATTCTCATTCCTCAGAAAAAAGATTTTTATACGTAGCTGTAACACATTTCAGTTTTGTAATTTTTTGGACGAAACCGTATACACCCACAAAAGTGATTATAATGTTGTTTTATAAGGATGAAATATTTTGGAATCGTGAAAAAAAATAGGTAGGTTGAGGAAGATTTGGATTTTAAGACATCCATATCACAACATTGAAGAATATTTTATTCGCAGAGTATCAGGCATTGGATAGACAACCCGGAGTACTTTGAATTCGATTCAGTTAATACAAGTATGAGAGAACAATACAATTTTCAATGAATTAATAATACTAAAATGCTTGTTTCCAAATCAGAATGCTTCCTCACATTGTTCAAGGTAAAAAATTCCAATAGTTTTTAAGATTTATTAAATGACCCTACTATAATAATTATTTAATATACACCAAACTGACATTGAAGGAAAGGTTTTACATGGTATGTAAAAGTTTGAATTTAGTATATTCTCTTAAGTATGTGACAAATTAAGAATGGATTCAGCATATTCTCGAAAGAAACCCAGTTTAGCCGAATTTTGTAAAGTATTTTTCATTATTACATCCCACCAAACAATTTATAAAAAAATATCCACAGTTTTCCAGGTTTCCTTTTATTTACCGTTTCCTAATCAAGAGGAAAAGGGAAGGCATTTCTCTCATTATCTTATTTTATTTCTATACTGTAATGTGGAACATCTTTCCAATTTAAAGTGGATATTATTGTGAATGGCATCATTTTTATCTGAAAATATTATTAAATATGACAGTAATGATGGGAATTTTTGTCGGCTTTTGGAACGGATTATTTATTTCTGGGTATTAAAGGAGTCCAATATCAGTTCATTTTATTACAGTACAGACTTCTGAACCGTCTAAATTGGAACAATCTCGAGTGAAAATCACGTTGGAGTATGCCGAGATTCCGCATTCACGTGGTGCGCATGCGCAGGGGGTGGATCCGTGGCAAGCGCAGAGTCGACGCATCTTACCCACCTGCCGGACGCACATGCGGTAGTGGTCGACGTCCCTGCCGCGTGACATTCTGCCCTACTGTATAGATCGCAGCTCATTTTCCATGCGTGACGCAGTCGAGGCAAGATTTTTGCGCATGCGCTTTTGTTTCCCCGCCACGCGTGGCTACCGCGTGAGAACTCGCATACGGGCGGAGATGTATCATGACAGATTTTGGTGGTCCTTTTAAGGGACTGCTTTAGACGTTCCATTTTATACATTTTTAATTAATCCCTATGAACATCATGAATATTTTCATCCCGAAATTTGTGTTTTATACCATCGCTTATATCGTGTACTGCATAAATATTTTACGGAGAATATTAATAGAAAATTTTAATTAACTTTAGTTTTAATACATGTGAGAAATATGTTAGTCAATTGTGAATTTTTGAAATTTTAGAGACAATGTAGATTGGAATGTAACGAATGTTACCTAAAAGACGATACATCGTAAGACATTTTAAGTAAGGAACTTTTTAAAATACGTTTTATAATAAATAGAATATTATTTATGTCCAAAATCATTTGGCACATCGTACGACGGAACACGTTCGATGAATTCGTCATGGTTAAAATTTAATTAATACCATTTCATACTCACTTTCAATGTTAATAAGAAACAACACCCTTGCTTCGGCATCTCCTTTTGATCCAACCCCTTCTACTCCTCACTGTGCCTTTCCAAGATATCCTTCTCCACACCGCCCTGCGCTTGCATCACTCTTCCACAACTTCTACACGACCCATAATCTGTCTGGAGCAGCGGCACGCCGCAAGGATCTGAGGTGTAGTTCGTAGCGACCGCAACTTGTTGGCATGTTCACCACCTCGACCCACGAGAAGTCGTGTACAAGAAGACAGATTACTTTATAAAGCGCTCTCCTCAATTGATAAACTACAAAAACAGACCGAGTATATATTAATTCAATGCACAACACATTGTACGTTCTTCACTAATCGTATCGAATCAAATGATTTTCAATAATCTATATATTATTTCAACCTTTATACTCATTCGATGTAATTCCAAGGATTAGAGAATTCATGGGTTACTGATATCTTCTTCAAAGAGGAATAACAAAAACACTTACGTCCTTCTGAACTATCTCAGAGACGTGTGGAACAATGAGGTACGAGTGTTGCTCGAGGATACACCCAATTTTTTATTATTCGATAACCCCTGAACCCCGTGTACAATGCAATCCGCATTACTGATACGTAATGCGGGATAAAAAAGGAATTAAAGAAACAAACCCATTTTATAACATAGTTTGTGAGGAGAAACAGCAAAAATTTGAAATGTATTTAAAATGATCATGAACAGGGACCACACTTTACACACAGTGAGAATCTCACAATATGTGGTGAAATGACTACAACGTACGTAGTTCTGACACCGCAGAAAATTCCGTTAACAAAGCAACTACGTTCCACAGAAATGTGTGAATTGCCAGTCGAATAATTGCACTGTTTCTACATAGGTATGGTGGTATTTTCATTAGCACGGGCCTCACTAATCCATAGTAATTGGCAACAGACCTCATTGGGATTATCAATTTGTCCAGACATAGCTTCGTCTGAATATGCAGTATATTATACTAAACAATTTTATTCGCCGTTCCAGTATCGATGGCAAGGGTGTCAAAATAAAAGTTGAGAATTAAATACCGGCGTCTCTTTAAAGGGGATTGCCAGTGTGTTTCAGGCGCCGGAGAAGCATAACAGTATTAAAGGCTTAAAAGTCTGCTGCTACGATGAAGTGGGCGTATTTGGGTAATTGACGTTTCGGCTAACCACCGCTTTCTTTATTGATGACCCATTTCCAATAAAATTATGCAAATAATCGTGGAACTAACACTGAGAAAATTCTTTGTAATTTACTGCCGTTTATTCTTGACCGCGGGATTGAGATAATACTGTATAAATTCCAGCACGCACAAAAAATTTTATCAATTCAGTATGATTATTCAGCGGTCAAAACTGTAATGACGAGACAGAAAGTTTCATTATCTTTAAATAAGCATTCTTATATAGAAAAAGTAAAACACACAAAAAGACTTTGGTTTCATTCTTCTCCATTCTTCAGACAAACGTTTGGATCATAATTTATTTTACCGTGCACATATATTTGAATGATCAATGAGCATTTCTATCAATGAGTTAACCATGCGTGAGAACTGAGACGAAAACTCCTTGCCTTTGAAACCACTCCACTATTAAAAACTAAGTTGAACCTTCTATTGTCATTTCGATTAAGAGAAATGTTTCATCGAAATCCATGTTTATTTTCGATATTATCTCCAAATGCGGACACTCAGAAACCAACATAAATTAATAAATATTATTTAAAAACATTCAACTTCGAATCTAATGTTTAATATTTTCCAATGATAAGATCTGACACATTCATTCTTGAAACTTTTATACATTCTTTCTGTCGGAGTGTGTGTAAAAAATAAGCAAACGTTTTGTGTTAATGGGAATGGTATACAAAAAAATTGATATAACAATGCTACGAAACTAATTTAAAACGCTGTATTGTTGTTTGCTTCGGAAAAAATATATTAATCATGGGGTACTGGAAAAATAGACACAAAATTAAAGAATTTGAAATAATCATAAAAGTTTTTCATTTGCAATTTTTAAATGAAAAGTGTTTCATGTATTTTTCAACTATACACAAGTTCTTTGCAAAATTTACACATATATTAAACATTTCATATACTTTCTTCTGTAGTATTTTATTTTTCAAGATTTTTATGCACTTCTTACATACATGAGATAATATATCATAAAACTTAAAAGAGTGAAAAATTTTATTTCTACGTTAAAATCAAGTAGTGAAACTGATTGACCACTACCACAATTCCAATAAACAGAACGCTTTGTTAATTGTTAATGTATGCTTTAGATGCGTATGGCGTTTTTTACGTCACGTCCCACGTTCAAACAACACGTATGACATAAAAAATATTAGTAGTCAAGTGCTTGTGTAATCACCAGCACGCCAGTTGTGAGGAATGGTGCCTCTCCACGTCTGGTGAAACATACAAAGCGGTGGCGCGTGCAAAATGGATGACCGCCAGAACCAGCTTTTTCCTCGCTTATCTTGGCGACAAGCGGAAATCCTTGCAACCTCCGAATAATGGATTCATTTTTAATTCTTTCTACTTTGCTCATATTTATTCCAGAGTGTGTGTTAAAATGAAATCCAAAAATAATTACTCTAATATTCCAATTAACTTCCATAACTATGATAGATGTGGTTGTACTCTAGAAAATATTTCTTTCTGATACCCATTGATTTACAAGTGAAAAACGGAAAGAACAACACAAATTATCACACAATTAAACCAATCTGAACAAAGTAAACTTCGAGAAATTTACAATGAATAATTTAGAAAAGAAAGACCTTGTTATATTTTTATTTAGATTCATCTCCAAAATAAGTTTCACGTGGATGAGTCGTTTTCTTGTGTGGTGTTCCTTCACCACAAGTGGAAACTAAATCCATCTCACAACAACAATACACACACATTATATGATGAGAAAAATAAAAACATATTAATGGTTCAAAACTGTGTGTCTCTTCATATTTTATTTTCAAGTCAACATCTCGTAGTCTGAAACTACGCACGGAGACAGAAATATCCTCACAGCTATAGACGAATTTCCTCGAAGAAAAGCAAACGTCCACTTTAGACATTAGCGCTTATAGCTGCTGTAACGATGTGCGAGATTGAAATAAAACCAAACGAGATACAATTTCTCACACTCATTTTTATCGCTTCAGGAGAATTTTGGAAGGAGCAAAGATATATTTCACAGCACTGGAAAACCACTGAGAATCTGCCTCTCAAAAGAGCACTTCAGAGCTTGCACTGCAACATGGTTTGCCATTCTCTCCTGACAAATATTTGCCTTACATCTAAACGGGAGAGATCGGCAAATTTAGAGACCATCCCCACGAACTTTACGCATGAAAACAATTAAAATAATTAACCACGGCATTGATCTCGCCCTGAACTTAGTCAAGTCTTAAACTTGGAGTACTGTGTAAACCAATCTGCCTCTATCATCTCTGAAGTAACTTTACGGCTTATGTAGTCATAGCTCACGAATGAGTTAAGATAAAATATACATCATCCTTATAATGCTAGGTCAATTAAAATCCCAAATATTTTTTATTTCACATGAAAAATATCTGCACAATGTATGTAAGTACCTGAAACCCCAGTAACGTAAAAAACAAAGAAAAGACAGGAAGTGTTAATATAACTGACGGCAAGGGAACCTTTTTGTGACACGGCACTACTAACAAGATCACTTAGGGTGTGCTTTTTACTCTTACTGGTACATTGCCGGAAATTTTAAATGAAGCAAACAAGAAAATGTCACGAAAACAAGGAAATAGATAAATGAATTGTTAAATGATTTTTTTCGTATTTAAATTTATTAGTTTTAGTTACTCTCCTCTTTACGACAATCTTAAAAAAACAGTTTAAGATAATTTCTTGAGTTCTATTTGAGGTAATTTGTGCAGATTATAATACCAAGTAAAATTTACATTATTCTAATAATTTCTAATTCATTATTCTAATTCATTTTAAATTCATTTTTGAATGAAGAATGTAACGGATAAAAATTCATCACGGAATTTCCAACACAATATACGTATACGTTAAGAACTGAGAATTAGGTATAATACAGTTTGTAAATTTCTTAGATCTGCTTTATTCTCGATGATTTATTCAAGTCAGAATATCACATATTTTCTTTGCATAAGTTAGTTCATGAAGATTTTAAGGAAGATTCTTCCTCAATGAAGTTTATATTTCTAATCGAAGAAGTAACACGTGGGTTACTAATCACGCATTACCTTTTTCACGTACAAATACAAAAACTTTGATCAAGTTTATTTATGCTCCGATAAAGTCACTACTAGGCGAGACGTCACACAATAAAGAAATATAGAGAAAAAGATACTGAAATAATCTCAATATCCTAACCCAGACAACAAAATGTACTTCTTAGCCCTCATGAGCTACATTCATTTAACTATTACCCTAGTATACGGTATTACTGACATAATATTCATCGAATAATTATTAACATTATCATCCGCTAGAAGAGTAGCGGTGGCAAAAAATGGATGACGGAGCGGTTGGCAAGCGCAGTTCTCCGTTCCATCCATCCCCCCAAATCCACACTGCGAGGGTCCCGATGCGAAACAGCGGGAGCCCCTCATGCGCACCGCAACTGCTGCCGGTCCCCGCCTCTCCGTCACCCCGCAACTCCAGCAACGCCGCAGGGACGTTGTGCGCAGACGGCGCCCGCGGCCTGCGGCGACCGCAGATGACCTCCCGAACACGCAACGCGGAACCCACTCACGCACCCCACCCCATGCCCCGTTCTGGAAGAGGGAAAGATAACCGAAAACCGCATTAAGCAGGTTCGCGTCCAGGAGGGCGAAAAACCTCTCGTTTGAAGGTTTGTTAGAAGCCGATATCTAAAAGGATGCGATCAGTGAACCACGCAATGTACGGGGCTGTCAGGGTGAATGGTATCCGATGGCAAAGATCGACAAAGAGAATGAATACATTATTGGAGAGTTCAGTCAAAATAATAATGGATCCGTAATGGTAGAGAGGAGATGAATTTTTTGAGGAAAGAACATTTGGACGAGAAGAAAGATGAAGTATCAGTAATGAATTTTAAAAAGAGATGGACGTAAGATGGTTAAATGGAAGGAGGAAATAACGACTGAAGTATCAATGATGCTTAGCGACAAGACTAATTGGAAATCTCGTGGATTTAATGTCGGGGTAAGATTAAGGAAGCCAAATGGAGAAGAGAGAGAGGTTTGTGTTTCTAAGCGAGATCAGATGGGAGAAAGGGATCTGAAGTACTTCGAACAAGTTGAAGAAGCTGCGAAGAAACCACTCAGAACGTGACTCCAAGAGACGCTCCTCGGAACTGACGAGATCGACTGTCCAGGTCACGTGACAGTACTCAACAGCAATGGTGGTCGAGATGAGCGTCTGGAGAAGCGCCGCTCTACGACACCAAACGACTCACGCACACGCACTCGAGGTGCTGTCGTTCCATCCAGGGCAAGCAGTTTCTTCGCCGGAGCTGCTCCACCTCGGCGATACGGGAACTTCGTGCGGATCGAGTTGACCGGACCAAGACTTTCTCAAGGAATTGTGAGTGGGGAAGTGAATTTACGCGAGAGAAACTACTAGAAGACTACGTACCCAGACAGTCTCATTCATTCGCTCGGAATTGCAGAACGTATTCGAGCGAACATATTGCTTTAAACCCCGCGAAATTGCACGCATCCGAGCAACGGCACCAGATTTTCCAGCGAGAATGTGGTACTTTCTTGCAGTCTAATTGGAATTATTTGAGTATTTATTGAAATGGTGGCTCTTTTATCAATTATGCTCGTAAAAAATCAGTATATCCACAAGGACTAATCACAAAAAAGTTGAACTATTGAATGAAGAGTCAAAATATTCTAGAGAATTAATTTGTTATGCACAGCAATATATATATGCATTAAAAGTGATTTGTAATTCACTGCTTAATAATGGCAAAGATATAATGAAAAATAAACAAATAAGGAGGATTCCATTCATTACGGTGAGTTAAATAGATCTGTATTGACTAACAATACAACGATGTCCTGAGACATTGATCCATTCAAAATAATCAACCACTCATCATTATCCAAACTACATCCATAGTGCATCATCCCCAACTCCAGAAAAAGCAGAAATGTTTAGGAAGACGGAGGAAAAAACATTTTTAATAGTGATATTACATTTTTTAAATAGTTGAAATGCAAATTTCAAACCATTAGGGCGTTGTTCAGTAAATAGAACGCTAACAGAAGAACATCACACGTTTTCATAATTTAGCAACGGTCCCACTATAGAAAATATTGCTGCGAAGAACCTTCAGATATTAGAAACTTATCAAAATGTATTTTTAGTTTCGTTGTTACTTGAAAACTCTTCACGGACTTTTCTACCATTACGTCTCCTACTCCTCACCCTATTTAACCGGTTCCACCAAGTTCATAATCGCAAATTGTACCCCTCCCGTAATCGCTTAACCAGCGTTTTACAGTCCACGCTGTCGAGGGCGAAGGCCAAGGTCGCGAAACACGTCGTCCGCTATCGTTGGCGTCGACACGCCGCGAAGAAACCAGGAATGAGGGTTGTGCCGCAAGAACGATTCATTTTATCTCGTCCTTACGACCCCATCGTGCCGTCAACGAGTAAAGCGCAAGAACAATCCCTCTCACCAAATCGGGATGCGAGCCGCGACCACTCCACCAGAGGATAACTCCACGAGCCGCGCACGAAAATGTGGAGCTAGACAGCGTAGCTGATCGCAACTTAATGAATGGTTTGCTGCGGGCGAATGCCTTTGTGGCATCTGCGCAAAGCACATGTGCAAATTCGAGGCCAAATAGCATTCGTGTTAATGAATGTTGACCGGAAGAACTTAGATTTATTCAGGAGGGGGAGAATTATTGAATATAACATGGTGAGAACACAGGCGAAAAATACTCTCCAGAGTAGGCAAATAAGTTGACTCTTAACACGAAATTTATCACTTTCGGAAAAATTCCATTGGCAATTCGAATTCATGGATGAAATATACGCAATTCGAATTCATGGATGAAATATACGCAAGAAGTAAACAACTCTTTAATGTAATTTATCGTATAAAATACCTCTTCATATTAACCATAAAATATATGTAATTGAAAACGTACGCCCGTTGATTATGTGAGGTTGAAGTAATCTGCTGGTAACTAATTAAATAACTAGGTAATTAAAGAGATTTTTTCAGTATAAATCATACATAAAATGAAACATCAGTATAAATTTTAATTGACACAATCACAGCTTAGTAAGTATTAATTTTTTCATTCACTGCAGTCAGTTTGCAGTTTGGAAACCAGAGCACTTTATTAAATCGCTCACATTATTTTTCACACATATCCGTGAAAAATGATAATTAGAATGAATAATTTCCGGTTTATACTTTAAAATAACTCATTTATATATTCAATGTTTTAGAATAAACATGTAAAATACGAGGACCAATAGAACACATGAGGTTGAACCAGAAAAAATGTATTAATATTTAAATGATATTTTTCCGTAATAATTTGCAGAAAGGAGTCATAATTTTAAACATTAGGTTTACATTGACGAATCTGATAAGGGCGAATCAAACTTGACAAAAGAGGTAAATGAATATATAACGCAAATAACATAAATATTTCAAAATATATCGTGTAACTTGAGAAAGTAAAATGAAATTGTTACTGGTAACACCACTATTTTATGAGTATAAAATGCTGATTGTTTATAAAAATAGTACAAAATAGATTCGAAAAATGAAAGGAACAAAGTAAAAGATATTGATTAATTTTAAATTTGTATTATTATTTTAAATAACTTAAAATTATTTCAATTTCCTTTTCTCTCGTAAAATATGGTACTCTTTAAAATGCGTTTCGAAGAATTGATAACAAACATTCTCAATTGCAAATACCGATAGAATACAAGTATGAATGTAGTAAGTAGACTGAGGTCATATATTTAATTCGGTTGTATAGAGACCGTCCACATTTGAGACGCTATCACGGAATTGTAATGAGAACTTATATCCCTGATATCCGGGACATAAAATACAAAAAAAAAGTAGTCAAAACATATCAAGTGAATTTTCTGAATCATTTGTACATGAATAACAACTTTTTCCATCAATTTGTGTACACATCGAAATAAATTGCTACAAGAGACTGTAGATAAAGTAAGAAAGAAGAGTCGATGAAATAACTACAACTTTTTTTTAAAGCAAGTACTCATACAATCCGACACAGACATTTTGGAATAATGTGTGGCAGAAGGCAGAGATTCCACGACGCGAGCCCTCAGCGTGGTTGAGCCACGCGCCGCCTTCATTTGCAGAGCACCAGCGTAGCAGTGTCTACGACACGATGCCACGACTCCTCGCCGAGCCGCATGGGCGAGGAATCGACCGTGGTGTTCCAAATTAGTGGATGACGCCAGTGAAAGAAGTGGCTGCTGCCTCGCGTACTCGCCCTCAGGTGCAGCGGTGCCGCCGCGGAGGGAGAGGGAGGATGGGAGAAAGGGATTAGTTTGCAGGTCGAAGGAGGTACGAGAGAGAAGATTGAAAGTAATAAATAACCGGTAATTACGCAACAACACCGAGAAGTTGAGAGAAAAAGGAGGAAAAGAAATGTAAACAAGCGTCACAAGAAAATCAAGGAAATAAAGTTAACAGAAAAGATAGTAAAAAGTAGTGAGAAATTTAGAATGGAACAGGTGAAAAGAGTAAATGAGAAGTTCTCAACCGAGCGTTCAGCAAAACTTATTGTAGAGCTGCGTGAAGAGATTGAAAGTAACAGATAAAAATTTTCAACGATATGAAAGTTGTTTAACGTAACCTCAAAAGTTTTCCTTCCTACACTAACAAAAGATGAACGCCAAAGTATTACTCTACGATGCATTTGAAAGAGCTCGACGATATTAAACGTTTCCTAAAATCTCAAAATAAATAATTAAACTTGTAATAAAATTTATTTTAATATGATGTGATAGGAGTTTAATTAAAGAGTAAGAAAAAAACTACCACTTTCCAAAATTTTCGACGAATATTAACAAAGAGACAACACATTTTCAGTTTTAAGCGAACAGAAACTACGTATTGGAGAAAAACGCAACAGTTACCAAGGTTCAGCATAACCCATATCACAAAATACACGTTTTTCCAATTTCTTCCGGATATATTTCTTCTCAGTTGTCGGGTAATAATATCCATCAATACTCACACGCTTGGGGATACAAACGCTTGACCATAATTCGTAAAGATTTGAATGAGATCTCTCGTTTTTATTGTCCTCTTCCTGTACATGTAAAGGGAAAATAAAGAGGTGGATAAAAGGAGATGAGACACAGAGGGGGAGGACCAACTGGAGTGAGTGACGCGAGTGGCGCGGGGAGGGTGAAGGGGACAGGCAGCTGCAAGGAGGAACTGCTTATTTTGTCAGCCTCTGCTAATGCAGTGTGACGGGAGCCGCGTCACTTTCGTAGGCCGCACCGGAGCCGCGCTCATATATCAAGTTCGTTCAAAACGTGTCACGCGCCGCGGCAAAGCGGGGAGAGAGAAGTGAGCTGCATAGTCGGGGACGCAGAGGGGAGGGGACCTCGGGAGTTTGGGTCGGCGGAAGGGAGAGGGGATGACTGCCTGGGTGACGAACTCACCCGGCAGTCTCATTCTCACAACAAAAAAAGAAGAAGAAAAAAACTAAAGAAGACTTTCCGCTATTCCCTTCTGGAGAAGGCTCATGTACGTCCATTGACTAAGCAAACGAAGCATATGAATTATTTTCCAGAAGGAAAAAAATTCCTGTTAGACCAACCCCATATTAAACTGTTATAAAATCAATTTAGAAAACATACAAAAGTGTGTAAGTTTTCTATTAGTGTTCTAGTAACTATTTAAGAAAAACCAGTATTTAAATTCAGCGGACTTAACATTTTATTTCACGTCGACGAAAATCACGTGATATAATTTTATCCTATTAGAAAATAAATGTCATCAATAAAATAATAATAGAGGAGCATTTCTGTCACCTAGAAGTAAGTCTAAATATTTATTATTAACACGTACTTTAAGTCTTATATAAACACCTCAAATAAGAGAAGTATTGAACTTCTGTTGTCAAAACATTTATTGTCATAAAAAATATCGAAATGAGGACAGGAGGGCAAGTATTTTTTTTATCCCTTACCAGACTATCTGCGAGCGATTATTATGCTTTTTCTTCGCAAATTGATATTAAATGAACGGAACGTTAAACATGGCGGAATAATGTCAAATTTTAAATTCAAATAACATAGACAGTCAATTCATGTTTGTACATTAATATGTTGTGGGAGATTAATAATATCTACGCTCAAAGATCTAATTATATTTTTATAACAGTCTGAATGAAAATTATTCTACCAGGGGAGAAAATAAATATTTATTTTTAAATAGTCAAACATTTACAGGAATTAATGATTGTGCTTCCTCTCTAAATTTCAAGCTATTTATTAAGCGAACGAAGTTCTCTGTGCCCTGCAGCAAACCACAGGAATTAACGACTAATGAAGCAATCGAAACAGGTTGATCACACGCTAGAGAGAAGCACTCGAGAAGGTCGTACAAATTGAACTGAGAGATGGCGGCGTAATCCGCTTATCTCCAACACCCGTCTGACGCGTTTTCCTATCCTTACTTAACCATGTCACTCGCGTCGACATGCATCGTTTCACATTGATTATATTCGCCTTGACACATTTTGTATTGCCAGGACACGTCTCACCTTTCTTTGTCCACAATTTACAGCACACTTGTTAACACGACTCACTTCATCACCGCCTTATCCCATCTCATCCGACCTATCCTCCGCTCACACTTATTTTTCCTGCATCTTTTGACACAACTGCCACAGATTCGCAGATCTTCTTTCACCTGATCACGTCCTTTTTCGTCTCGGAACACCACGACCTTATCATTTCTTTATCACAAAAACAAGCATCAGCGATTCGTCCACTTAAATTTTAGATACAAAAAAATAACAGGAGCGAAAGATCTTCAATGGAAGACCAATAACGCTTGGAAGGAAAGTAATCACGCGAAGAATACAGTCCGAACGCAGGTTACATACTTATGAAGTAAGAACGGAGGATATAAAACAAGGCGTATGGATGAAGAAGACCGGGATGAAAGGTTAAGTTAAAATTTGCAGGAAGAGAAAGGTTAAGAAGCTCCGAGTGAAGAAAAAAATGGTGGCTGCGACGGAGTTACTGGCCGATAGGGACAGAAAGAATGTATGAGGGAAATAGCGAGTGTTTCGGAGAGTGGGTGCAGAGTCGCGGGCGCGAGGCCGCATAATGGGCTATTAGTGCGGCGCCACGGCCAGTCCTCGACAGCACGGGTGGGAGAAAGCAAGGGAAAGAGAGGGTAGGAAGGCAACCCCATCGACCGCAGCCGCCGAAAAATGCCGGGAACTGTGGGACATCGGCGGCGACCTCCCACGGGGGGCTGAAGGAGTGAGGAGGCTGTCGGTGGACTTGCTGGTCGTAATGGGTAATTGCGGCTTGGAGGCGTGGTCAGGGGCTAGCACGGCTTTTGATGGTGGGGAGGGAGGGTCGCGTGCGACTAAGGGTTCCCCTCCCTCGCACCCACCTCAGAGCAGGGACGTGCTGACTGACAGATGGGGCGACCACATTGGACTTCCACGGCGATATGCCAAAGTGTGAGACTCCTAAGAACCGTGCGCGAGGCAAAAGTGAACCCAAGGGGTTCAACCAGCTTCAACGCTTTAGCATTCGTCTCAACTTCTCGTAAAGAATTCCGTTGGCTCCAAAGTGCGGAATGTCACATACTATCCAATCGTTGTGTAATGTATTAGTCTACGATGAAATTCCTCGTGTGAAATCGTGATAACCCTACTCAGTTTTTCAGGACATAAATGTATTTAATCAACAGCATTCGCAAAAACCAATTATCATTTCAAAATAAAGAATTCAGACACCTGTATGTTCATTTAACATAGAGAGATGATGGTTCCTATAATAGAAAATAGGAAAAGACAGCCAAAGATACATGTAAATAAGAAATAGTTTTTCGGCGTGGAAAATATGTAGACAGAATTTTTCAAACTCGAAACTCGACTTTTGATTCTAACCAAAAGAATTCGAGCAAATAAATCGAAATTTTTCAAGAATAAATAGTAAATCGAAGATTTAACTTCTCGTGCTTACATTAGCGTGCAACGAAGTGAAATCGCTTTATTATTAGGGCGCGATTTTTCACAAGCTTCTCACTCATCTGAATCATTACGATGGGGAGAGCGATACGAATGCGTAGAAGGTGTTCGCGTGCGGCGGTCTCTCGAGGACATCCCTCTCCCCCTTCACTCTCTCCCACCAGGCCTCTAGCCAATCAATTCCCTTCATTATTACACTCGATAAAACTGCGGAGGTGTAGCTAATATAATTAATGTAGCCCCCTGACATAACTAAATCCTTCCAAATTACTAAAAGTGGATTGAATATGAAGATTCACTGGCAAGGTATTACTGGTAATATAATCCATAATAAGAATGGAATCATTGCCTGCGTCTCGAAATCATTAGACGTAGAGAACTTTCACCATCAATAATAATAATAATAATAATAATAATAATAATAATAATAATAATAATACAAATTCATGAAATCACGAATTGAGTAACAAGATTGTAACAAAATGAAAACGTAGGATTAGAGGAAATCTTCCGAAGCTTTAGCATTGTCAAAATAGTTCTTAGGGTTATCTGTAACATTCTATGAAAGGTTAATATTTTCCCATAAAAATTGAGCAATAACTCTGCTACTCCAGGCATAAATCAAATAAGCATAATGGATACGTTGAACCTATTATTCTACCGTTTCAACTTCCAATACATTCGAACGTTCTTCGACGTATGTTGAATCGATGACAACATCGACTTCTTTTCTATAAAAGCGGTTTCATACACACATTTTAACTCGGATAAATAGTCAAACACTTGCAAAACGGATTTCTTCTTCTCAATAACAAAGAAATTTTCTCACATAGAATAGCTTACACCATTCGACAAATCTTTTAGATCTCAAATAGGAAACTGTTACAATTTCAATGATATAGAATTTATTTCACATCATAATGAACGGAAAAATATTTATATAGTAAACACATTTTATTAAGTATTTATGTAGTTGCTGAGCTTATCCAGTGTTGCCTGAGAATTTAAATTGGTTTCTTTTCCTTTATGATGTTTGAAATACAAAAAGAATGAACGAATGATGAGTTAAATGGAGTTAAAGGAACTCTCGAGTTTGCGACCAAATTATTGCCTATGAGTATAAGTGTTTGGAGCAATATTAAACTACAACAAAGACGGGGACACAACACTGAAGAAACTCTACTACGTAAGCCCCGAATGTGTAAAATGTATCAGGTGAATAAAAAAAACATGTAAGAAATAAGAAAAAACTTAAATACCGTAACGGACTTACGGTCTTTAGATCTGGAATTTCAAATTAATTTTGAATATGGTAATATTTCAGAACAGAAATGCATTATTAAACCATATAGAACCAAATTTCTACTTTGAGAAACGAAAACTAAGATTTTGACTTAATTTGACTGGAGAAAAGTTTCGAAACTTCAAATGAAGATTTTGGCAAGTTTAAATTCAGATTGCATATTTACACGATCTAATGAAAAGAACGTTGACCGCAAAGCGTGTATTTTAAGTTACATTGTAAGAAAATGTAATTAATTTATAACCAACGCTTAAAAGTTTTTAAATTGAAACTCATTGACGAGTCTTTGTTTACTGTATCATAAATAAGTTGCCAAATGATCCTAAATTATATTGTAGTTATTGGAAATTCAGCCGAATGTCGGTAATAGTAAAACACTAATTTTTTTCGTACTGATTTGTTATTTCAGAGTTCCACGTAGTATTCAGCTTCAGACATAAAATTGCCGCGCCACAGACTTGAGCAGGAGAATCTTAGATTTATTCTGTTATTCACAGAACTGCACAATCGCCACGAATTAACGTACATCTAAATTATATTCATTGTTTATTCTTATCAGCGTGTTATTTTCACCTAAAAGGCAATTTAGTCCGAAATTCACGATAAAACCACCATTAACAAACATTTACTCTAAGTCTTTGTATTATTTCTAAACTTTTAAAAACTAACATCAACATTGTTTAAATTCACGGAGGTACGTTGGTTTACCTTATGTTCTACAATTAAAGCAAATTCAAGATATTGTTGTTAATTGTTTTAGATATATAATGTTTTATCACGCTTGTCTGAATAGAATAAAAGAAACAAGTAACTTCAAGTTCTGTAGAAAACTTTCAGAGTGGAATATGAATATTAATACAAAAGAAGTCTTAACGTTTCTAGTAATAACATGAAACATATCTAGTAATAAACAATTTTCCATTTTTTTGAAAACTACATATTTGTCGTCACTTAATTGTCAACATTTTTTGATAAGCTACTTCCTTACACACACGGAAGAAAGATATAAGTTGATCTATTTGTTCATGAACTGAATGGAAGTAATTGGCATAATTTTGATTGTACAAGAAACACGAAAGCAATTAAATGCAAGTTAACGGATTAAACCACACAACACTAAAAAAAATCATTAAAAACATTTATGAACCCCAAACGGGTCTTATTAAAGCAGGTAGTTACAAAATAATTTGTGTTCACTCTTTTCGTTGTACTTCCAAAGAAAAACTGTTAAGTTTCGAACTTGGATTGCTCAATTTTTTTTTTCGTGGGGAGGGGAATCAAAGCAGTATACGTATTCCAAACACAACACGAAATTTAAAGAACATGTGCATTTCCGTTTGTATGTTATTGGTAGAATTTTAAAATAGCTATGAAGACGGTTTCACGCAATTTCACAAAGTTTGGGACATGTAGTGAAATGGTGTAGATTTGTACACCAAACAAATATCCAAAAATGCAAACAAACATTCATCTTCATATATTATGACATTTTATAAAATTATTTACGCATAAAATATTTGGGAATACATAAAATTATATTTTGCAAACTTATTGGCCGAAATTGGTTAATCTTTACTCAAGTGCGTCTCCGGTCCTCTTGAATTGTTGGCCAATACGTACGTAGTTCACATAGCTGTGAAGGTCTTTGTGGCTCCCATCACTGATATCATAGGCATCTGGCTACCCATCTCTCGATAGTATCGATTTCCTGACAACGTCCCTCTCAAATGGTGAAAGCATCCGCAATTTTTACAACTCATGCTGCATTTGGACGCGCAATTTGTCGAGACTCACGCGCACTTTTGTTGCCAGCGTTGTCTTCGTAAAATCGTCGTTACGAGTGCACTTAAAACAGTGACTCCATCCAGGAAAAAATCGGATGAATTAGAAGTTAAACAATAGACACATGCTGATTAAATGTTTTTGAATAACATGCCATTCATTTTACAATATTGATAAACATTATTTTGAAAAAACAAACTTTACTGAATTATTAACAATTTGAACAGGCAATGAATGAGAGCTAAAGAAAATAATTCAACAATTTTGTTGTCTATAAGGATAAATTAGAAATATGCCCTTATTCGCCTTATTTGAATTATTGAGAAAATAAACTTGATTAAATTCATTTCGATAAAGACATCGAATTAATCTGTCATGAAGTTAATGAAAGATTACTCGCAAAGGTTTCAGAGACAACAACGTGCTTCGAAATATATTGAGCCGTGAAACGAAAGAAAAAAGAAACGAGTGGCATTTGAAGTCTTCCAAATCAATTTTATTCAGCAAAGTGTTTTCTTCTGATAAGAGTAATGTGTGAACAGTCTCA
Source organism: Laupala kohalensis (assembly GCA_002313205.1). NCBI lineage: Eukaryota > Metazoa > Arthropoda > Insecta > Orthoptera > Trigonidiidae > Laupala > Laupala kohalensis. The sequence goes on along the minus strand of NNCF01130158.1, from coordinate 176,690 downwards.
TAAAAGAATCGAAAAAAAACAACAACATAAAACGAATAAAGTTCTTCTATGGTAAATTAATTGAATTTCTACCGACAAAAAACAACTATGGTCGAAGGTTTTAATGGTACTAAATATCTAGGGTTTATTTTAGAGATTACTTTTATTGAGATTGAGCAGTTTCTTATCTTTATGCATCCGTCGATTGAACCCGCCATTTACAGTGCTCAGCGACATGAGAACATTAATTATGGGCTTCATTCGTGCTACATCTTTATTTCGGGTGAAACTATATATAGCCGAAAAAATACGTTCTTCGATAAGAAGAATATAAAATAAACGTTATAAGAATTTCCTTTATTTTAAAGTACAATGATGAAGGGTTGAAGAAATCTCAGAAATTAAATGAACAATTTTGACATAATAACATTGCTAATATCTTTAATTAAAATTTACCGAGATTGGTGAGGGAACAGTGCAAAATGTAGAGCGCGTTCTTACATTTCACTGCGAGACATAGTTGCGAGATAGTTACCCCATGAGCTAATCGTAAATCGGCTGATTAGCTACATCAAATGACATGTTGTGCGGTTCGCTTTACGATTATGTTGTGATCGCGTTGTGGTTCACCACAGGGGTGCCAACCCCACGCAGTCACACCACTATGAGCAGCATGTCAATTGAACAAACATAAATGGTTATTGGTACGCTGCTTTGGAGGACTGGTGTGAGATATTTCAATCGAATGAACACGAAAGTTCGAATGAAGATCTACATGTGCTGACATCTATTCACCAAAAATCATGTTTTAAAATGCATTTACAAACACAATCATATTTCATTTATAAATTTGATATTTGATCTCGTTCTCAGAATATTTTATTGATTTGGCATTAGCTAGAGTAATTTATGACGCAAAATTTTTTCTGGCTTAAACCCCTATGAAACTATCACACTACGAAAATCTGGAAAGCTTATGTTTCGTCGTGATATACTTAATTCAACGCTTATTTAGTATCTGAATCACGTTCCATACCATGGTTCAGATTTTATTTTTCGAAAATAAAATTGTAAAATGTCCCGTCCTTGCACGGTTTCTGTGACTTTTGCTGAAACCTCGGAAGCATCGCGGTCAAGATATCGCATTGAGTTGGCGCGAGATTGTGAACAGTACTTTGACAGACAAGTTTGGTTGATGACTTTAACGAGAGTCATGCAGCTCTGTGAGGATGCTGCTCTGTGTTACGTCGGCATAGTTAGGATATTGTTTGGGTAGTGAACTGACACGGAACACACCATGAGAGTTGCACGGTACACTCTGAGCCAACTTGAGGACCGCGAACGGATTAACGTAACTATGTATCCCAGTTCTCAAAACAGGGAAAGAGAACACATCATGAACCAACGGCTCGAGCTATTGACACATTTAATTGTCATTTTCGGGAAAGTGACATCTGTTTCTGCACTGTAACAGTTCACAGTGTCACACCGACAAAACTAAATTAACCCTCGTTCTCTTAATGCTTACTATTATTATTATTATTGAATTGAAAAATACATTTTACTCCACTTTTTCTATTGTTAGTGCAAGAAACAAATTATAACGGTCCATCTTTATTTGACATATCGCATATTAAGAAAAACAAAATTTGTTAACTTAAAGGTAACAAAACTCAAAATAACTCAAAACTTGTCTTGAACTTTTAATTAACAGAATATGAGTTAAACAGCGCACGCAAAGAATTAAAAGGAACGATCGAAGCGAAATTAATCTGACACACGAATAATTTTTGTTTAAGTACTTTTTCGACTTACCAACGTTCAGGCATAAGTATCTCCGAAATGAAAGAGATTTTACTAAAAAGTCGATGTTACTATAAAAATTACATAAAACGTAGAAATTTTCGAGTTGTATTGTATGTGATTAATGTAAACACAAAACATTAAAAAAATAAAACATCAAGAAATAAATATGTTTTCAACGCTAAGCTTGTCAAATTCTTGCCATTTTCTACAAAAATAGGACACTGTCAGTGAAAGTAATCCATTGCATTTAACTAACTAGTTTCCCAATTTCTCATTGTAGTATTTGTAAATGAGAAATTACCGTGCTATTGAAACTTATCTACATGGAGCGATAGGAGGTCGGAATTGGATGGTAGGCTATTGTTAGTAGGTGGGCTGGGTTTAACAACTACTTGGCCCACATGGAGGTGTTAGGAGTTGCTAGTAATAATAAGAGTTATTGATACTAGAAGGATGTGAATAGAGGAAGGAGGGATCACTTTTCTGTAGTCACAGCTATATGAACTGGGGCATTAATGAATTAAGTAACACTTTTTTTCTGGCCCCACCGGGAAATGAACCCGGGATGACTTGATGAGCTAGAACTCTACCACCTGAGCAAAGGAGGGGCTAATTCCCCAATTAATCATCATTTAAGTATTTCTTTTATAATATCAATTCAGCAAACGTTTACATTTTAACATCTCACATATTTATTTGGGAAACTTTTTATTATTTACTTAGATAATTTATGAGGCAATGAGAACAGTTACTAATAGAATATGATTGTAAAAGTTTACTTCAATTTCAATTATTCTCGAATTAGTTAAAAATGGCATTGGTTTTATTATTAATAGTACTAGTATCACGGTTTGATTTGATTTCAAGCATAAACTAGGAACGAACAACCTAGAAAACAAAAACCGGGTGACACACATTCTATTATTTATTGACAGAGACATACGTCGCTTCGAGCAATATAATAGAAAGGGAAGCAAGAAAAATAGTACGTGTACTCCCACAATACACAAAGAAATTCGTAACACGTGGTAATTCAATGAGAAAATTAAGGTTATGATCTAAGTCAGGCAGCTCAGGAATACTAACGATAACCCAAATGGATGTTACATTGCGTCAGCAGAAAATAAAAACGAAATGTTTGGATTACATTTAAACATACTAGTGTATAATTTAACAAAGCGTTATAAATAGTGACATGGAATACTATAAGTAATTTTTTAAACTCTATATTATATTTATAAAAACAAAATACAGTTATCAACAAATAGCCAACTTTTTATTTAATTCTCTAAATAGTCATTGAAACCTGCTTGATGTAAGTTTTGAGGATTAAATATCCCAACTTCTCGCTTGTTTTATAAAGAATATCTATTGAGTTAAGGAAAGTGAAATGCAGCACTGTCAGACTCTCGTATTGCCGTGGACTGGTGCCAACAAACACCTGAATGCGGTAGAAATCAAGCTGGGAATATGCACACTGGGGTCGCATAAATTGTCGTTGTTCAGGGAAAGTTACAAAAGTAAAAGAACACACAAGTTTATACATCCACAGCTTGTAATTCTCAACAGTTGGCACATCAATATTTTGTAAGGGGAGTAACTTTTTAATACTCGTACGTAGTGTTGATATACAAGTGGCCCATGGCTACAAACAATGGAAGTTTCTTCACTCCACAATGATAAGTGGTTCTTCTCACAAATAATTTGTGAATGATCATATATGGATTCAGATATAGAATCATCACAAATTTTTGGAATCGTTTCTGTTTCGTAAGTGGGATTTCATTTAAAGACTCCGAATGTCTTGGGCAGATATTCATTGGTTCCCTCGGAATCTATGTTACAAACGGAACAAACCGACAACCTCAGATCATTGTATAAGTTTTTACAAAATAAAAAATATCTTTTATCTAAACTCTGTCTTTAAATAATCTCAATGCATTAAGATTCATAACCTGATGTTTTATTCCAGGAAGATGTTATGTTAAGTACGGATTAAGATTACGGAGAATATTTCTTTAAAACATCTTAATTAAAAAATGGTATTACTTAGGGAACCTTTGTTTTCTGGCGTGTGCTTCCCATTGCGGCGCCTCTGTCAGCGTTGGGATCGTCAGTCAAAGCTTCTGTGTGGAGGTCGCGCGAACATTATCGCACGGGAATCGGCCCTCAGACTAAGTGCGGGAAGTAAGTAGGCGGATTAGTAGTTTGCAGAACTTGAGGATCTCTGCACCGTTCCCCACAGACCGCACAGTGGCGGGGAATCGGGGAAGGGAGCACGAGACGGGAAATGGAGGGGACACGCACAAGAGACAGTAGAAGTGCTAGGTGGAAAGAGGACTGCATTGGGACGAATGTGGAATTGGGAAGAGTGAACGCCGAATTCCTCATTTTAGTCTCTCGTTAACTTAAATACGAGATTATGAATTGGCGCACTAAGTCTCCAAAAGGATCCGAATAAAATTTGTGAGAAGTGCATTGAAAAAATATTGATACTGTAATTAAAAATAGGGCTCTCAAGAAGCTTATTAGTGTTTATATTAAAAAGTGAAGATATACGAATCGTCGAAATATCTATTATTTAATTTTATAAGGAATTATCCACGAAAATTTGAGTGACTCGCAGTATTGTTTCCAAACCAAAAATCTTCAAAAACGTAGACACAGAAATAGCATCATATGCAGCAAACACTGATATAGCTTGGTCAGTCATGGAAAGTTTTCAATGTTGTCAATTATCGTAGCCAATTAAGGAGGAAAAGATAACCGTCTTTGCTTCACTTAATCTCATTCTGAAACGTTAATACAAATTTAACATTTTCCTTCAAAAATGTTTCACGATTCGTAACTAAATAGCGGAACATGAAAAATAACATTGTACATCTGCTGTATAACAAAGAAAGATCAATAGGTCAGACATTCACAAGTATTTTAACACTACTTTCCAAAAGTTACTATACGAGGTTTCGGAATATCTGTCAATAAACTTTATGCCAGTCGAGTATTTAAAAATACGAGAGTCAAATTATCGGGAATTCTTCTCTACTCACTGATTTTAACAATTTGTCGCTTCATGGCTGTCATTGTATTACCTGACAAAAAAAGAAAGAAAAGGTTAGTGTATTTGTGTAGATTTGAGAAGCAATTCACATAAAAAATAAATCTGATAGTAATACAAACAATTTATAAGTTCATATTACAGTTCATCATATCTGATCTAATTTTCTACTTAGATCTTCCATTCGTAAAGTGAACGAAGAGAATCATAAAAACGTGATATGAAATTCATCTTCTTCCAGAAATAAGACGTAGTGGACATAGTATTACCTTACAGACCCGACTGCAATGAATTGACTGTACTTCCTCACTGTACAACACAAGATACGTTCTAAACAACACTTACGACGAAATAATATCTCTAGATCAAAGGTGAAGTCTCCTGCGTTTTTCATAAACTTATGTAATTTTTGCGAGTAAGTTGCAAAAAGAAATTTAAATAAATTTGTGATATTATATATAATAAATCAAACGTCAATGTAGTTCGTACTTTTCTACTTATTTGGTAACTTTGTGGCATATACTGACAAAAATAAATAAATGTAAGTTTTTACATTTGTCACCACTCTCTATCATTGCGCATCGTATGCGGAATACTGACTTATCTGGCTACAATACTGGTTATAATTATCTTAAATTATACTTAATGTTTGAGTTTGTTTGTGTGATGTTTGTTTGTTCTTTTGATACCTATGAACGTAAAAATTAAAAGCGTAACAGATTTCTTTTTCACGAGAAGGAAAAGATTTCCAAAGATCACCTAGTGCCACAATGCCATAGCACTTGCCTCCTTCTTCGAGACAATAATTGTGGTGTTACCACCAGAGCAACTCTTGACATTTTTTACAAATTTAAGAGATGAGAGAGGCATAAAAAACCTGCCTAATGTCATTGGCCTTGGTACATACAATGTTTCCGTGACAAAAACTATATTTTTAAAATATTTGAACTTGTCTCCTTTTAAATGGCAATGCGTCAATTAAACTGAAATATACATTTTACATTCAAATCAATTATTTATTGAAAAGAGTATTTGTAACATATTTAAGAATCAATTTGTTTTTTTTATGACACGAGTGAGGCAGGGAAAATCAGCCAGTCAAAAATAAAATCAAAATCAGGATCTTCGTGACATGATGAAAGAAAGCCATTACTGCCTAAAGATTGTTTCTTCAACTTTGGAAGTTTTCTCGTCATTCTTAGGGCAAAGAAAAGATGAAGAACGTATTGTACCATCACCAAGTGGAAGAGCAAGGGTCTTCGGTAACAAGGGATTGTCAGCGCGCGCCGACCCGCGACAACTCAGCTTCGCTTAGCTAATGGGGCGTCCCGCGAGGCGGGACACGATGCAGATGGTCGCCGCAGCGTACACGTCAGACCTCCACGTCCCCTGGCGCCAGGCCCTTCCGTTGCTCCTCTCGACCACGCACATGTTTAACCCATTCAGCTGCAGCTTTCCTCCCTAGTTAGCGGACTCGTTTTTCGCGGCATCTCCTCCACTACTTTTCTAGGGCACCCCCCCCCCACCACCCAGGAACTTTGCCGCTTTCAACTCGAAACGAGCTCCAACTCGCGTCGCGTTGCCAATTTATCAATGCGGACTGTGAATCATATTGACAGCACGTTGAAGTTCACTACAACGCTCTCATGATACGTCGACGTTGTAAAATGAAAGATGTAGTTAAGAGGTTATTATGACGACATGCATTTCATTAATATATTCATTAAATTTTAAATGTTCTAATCTATGTATAGCGGATTATATGCAAAGTCTATAAAAATAGAGAATACGTCTTTTCCTTTGGGTATTGTTTACTGTGATTTCCTTCGACAGAATAATTATTTTTTCTGTATTTTGAAAATAACTTGTCAATTTCTCCCCGAACAAAACTGAAGCCAAAAACGTATTATTTGATTTAGTATTTTCCGTTTTACTTTACTTATTTAATTTAGTAGTGTCTCGAAGTAGACATCATGTGATCAATAAACTATCAATTCAATTATGTAAAAAATAATTTCCTATTGCTAATCGTTTAACAATGAACAAATCAATAAAAATTAGAAAGAAACGGAAAAAAATTAACGAAAATCACTTGAGGAAATCGCATAATACCTAGAATACACCAAATATATATTAATTTTGACATCTTCAATATTTTTTATTATTACATTTAATTACACCGGTTGCTCATCAACATCCCGCTGATCCCTATAAAATAGTATAGAAATTGGAACTACCAATATTTTTTAACGAAAATATGTTTCTTTCTCCCAAATAATCATCAATTATCTATTTGAATTCCATAAAAATTTGCTTTCTTTGCGTCTCAATCAAAATATATTTGTTATCCATTAACTTGTTCTTAAAATCCTTTTTATTGACACACAGATGCGAGAACAATGCCTTGAAAACGAATACCGAATAAATAACTGTTCAAGTTCATTCAGATCACACGTTAAAGTACAAAAAAATCAATTTGGCATCTACTTCAAACCCATTTGCTACGTAGTCATTTCACAAGAAAGAAAAAGGAAGGAACTGTCTGGTCGAAAGAAGTCTCATTCGAACTACTCCGTTATGCCATTAATCCCGTCATTAAGCATAAATCTACTTCCTCTTCCATTCGCAGTGTTCCTAACTCACAGAAGCGACTCCTCTGTTCCGCATTCCCTCTCATCCCAACGCGCGCATAGAGGACTCGCGCACACGGCTTATCGCATCAGTGGTTGAGTCAGAGGCGAGCGTCTGTACACACGACAAGTGACCCTCTCACCGGCAAACAATCCCATTTTCATGGGCGAACCCACTGTTTACAGCAGAAATCATGAATTAAATCCGCGCCCTCTCTCACCCACCGCAACGATCTTCGCGGTTGAGGACGGTGCGAGAGGAGGTGGGGGACTGCAGTACGAGGTCGATACGCTGATGCTGCCGCCGCCGTAGATTATTCGCGGTCGTTGCAAGGAGCGACAGTTTTCACCGGCAGTCAATCTCCAAGTTGCGCCAGTTGTGAGGCCGACGTGACGGTGTCTTGAACAAGACGAACGTGGGAGCGAGGCCGTGTGCCACCTGGAGCAGGAGGAGCAGCTAGGAGCAGCTAGCAGCATCTGGGCAGACGTTCATCACGAGTTCTCCGAATTTGAGAGCGTTTCCACTGCGGAATCAAGTTTTGCGCTTCCAAACGAAATAAAATACAGCACATAACTTCATAAAACAATCATTAATTAATTTATACAATTTATGTCCTTTATACAATCTCGAGCCGAAACGTGTACAAGTAAAACAAAAACAATATATTGTGATCCACCAAAATATAAATAAATTTGAATTTACATTCTATTTATCATTCATTAAAATAATTACATAGTAACACTAATTGCTCCTTCGTTAAATTGCTGCCCGAAATATCAGAATTTTTTTCAAATATTTCAAATAATTTAAGAGTATCCCCAAGAATTTCTAGAACACTCAAGAATTGGCGAAAATTGCGGAGAAATCAGAAGAAATTTAGCCGTAAAGCAATTTGTTATTTTCACCTTACTTCAATATATCGCAATAAATCCCAAAAGAACATCAATAGTTACAAAAACTTACTTAAAGTGAAGTTAATCATGTTACGTCGAATGAAAATGGGAGACGGGACCGGGTTTCACAAGTTGAATGAGAATGGTAGACGGGTCCGAGAGGCGAACGGGATGGCGCAGTTGGTAGGCGCATGAGCGCGTAGAGCTCAAGGTCCCGGGCCGAATCCCGGTCCCGTCTCCCATTTTCATTCGACGTAACATGATTAATCTGTTACCTGGCGGTGAGGTTCACCGTAATCTAAGAGATTTCTATTAAAGTGAAGTATTTATGTCGCGCAAAACATTTGCAATTATTTTGAAATATTAACTTCCAAAATATACTTTTATTTCCGATAACATAAAACCTACAATAAATTATACATAACTGTGCCTCCTTTCAGTAGTGTATACAAAGTCAAGGGCGGAACGACTCCCGATTTCATCTGATGTCATGATGTCGTTAAGCTCTGCCTTTTCATTGCCAATGCTCTATTTTTATACTTGTGCAAAATACTGTTATAAGATATGCTAACAGCTAAAATGAATAATACTAAAATTGTTCATATTTTAAGCGTCAAATATAATATGCAAATTGAATACAATGTCATGTCATATGCCAAATGAAAATAATTTTCATGTACCATTAAAAATCCATTTCCTCATTTAGGGATATTTGACGCAAGCGATAAATAAAATAAACAAATGTCAAATAGTAACTGTTGGAATTTGTCATCGTCACTTTCATGCGGCTGTTGATACACATAATTCTAATAATGGATAAACATTGTCAAACTGTTTGTTTAAAGCATGGGTGTGATATCACACACATTTTTAATGAAACTGCTTCCTCGTTTCCACTAATTGGAAACATTTTCTTTTGAAATTTGCCAAACCGCCAGTTTTTTTAAATATAAAAGGAAACACCAAATTTTGTTCACGTATAATAAAGGTTATTTTAAATATGAGCCTAGGGGAAAGTATTAGGGACGGATAAAATAGTTTAAGTGAAAAATGATACCTCCGAATACAAATCAATACTCCCCTGGAAATAAAAACAATTAAAATTCGATGAACTCAACTTTACTTCTCACAAACCTTTTCGTTCGCTTGAACATATATACAAGCAGCTGTTCCCAAAATGGATCTTCAATATTCCGCTGTCACCAAAGAGAGCTCATTAAAATAACAGAAATATACATTATCGATGAAGTATCAAGCGCGTCAATACAGAAATCATTGCGACGAGAACTAGATGAAAACAAACAATGCAAAATGACTTTTCTTAAATTGAAAAGACTTTTCTATAATTGCAAAGGAGGTTCCAAATGAATCGGTGCGAAGCAATTTATCACTCTGTCTCGCCGTGAGCCTTGCGCACACCCCCGCAGCGCCTAAGGCCGGGTCGCTTCGCTGCGCTCGTCTTCACCCCTCTCCAACCCCTTCCCCTGGAGCTGCCACAAACCTCCCCATCTCCGCAGAAACGAAATTGTCTTCTACTTCTTTCTTGTGAATTGTCTCTTCGCTTGAGAGCGCGTCGTCTCTTACCACTCGTGACAAGCCCCAATTTTTTGCTGAATTTCATATGGAACAACTTATACTCATACAGCCGTGGTTATTAACGTCGACGTTGGTTCATCTGACTAACTGCTTAAAATGCAAGAGGTGACGCCATCCAAAGGGTTGAAGAGGATTTGTGAACAATCGATTCCTCCGCTGAATCCTCCGTTCTTTTAAGTTGTCTGCCAGATATCTATTTTAGAAATAGGTAACTTATAATGCGCGATGTACTATTTCCCTCATAAGTTTCACCTGGTTTGCAAAATTTTTAAAAAATATCCAGGATTATGATGGCTTGGAACCATACACCACTTGGCAATTGAAGTAACATTACGGGTCACAGAATTGTAAAAAATATTGTCACGGGGAAAATAACTATTACATATCACATAGCAATTTCTTGAACTATCTATATAGATTTTCAATACCTTCCATGCATCGCAAAATGTTTGTCAACCACTGATGACTTCTCTTGTATTTTTATCCTATGTGATGTATGTTTCAATACTGACGATCTACAAGTAATTCGGGTATAATATGTGATCTCATCAGAGATGAAATTTTCGTCATGAAAGTGATTAAGTCTAACTACAAACAGGCACGCCGATTTCGCTGATTACTGTTCAGAATGTTTCAATAGTAATGTTTACCTGGAATATCTCTCAAAGGGATGAAGATAAAGGCGAGCGGTTTTCATTAAGATCATTCGTAACATAAGGTTTATCATTCGACGTACGTAAATGATTCATAGATTTTTCACCTGGTATTGACAGTTAATCTTCTTTTTAGTGGAACTTTATATTTTGTTAGCGCTTCTTCAGTGAATCGGAAGAAAGTGACCACGCCTCGCTGCAAGGCGGGGTCTTGTTGCACTTCGATGATGTATAGCCTAATATTTAAATATTGGCGGTGCTGTACCACCAGTGCTGTTGTTCGTTCACTTTCAATACATGTGTTATATTTGTATTAGCGTTTCCTTCGGCTTTAAAGTAACGCTGAAAAACATACATAATTTCATAAAAAATGTGTCATTAACTCTAGCGCTAAAAAAGCTATGAACCATATACTCACAAATGCCGTATTCTATAACTTGAACCAGGGAGGTATTTGAAGTGAACATTTTATAATAGAATAGATATAGAAATAGAATAGAAATGGTCGGAACGTTGACTGAGTAAAATATGTGTATTTAATAACCTCACAAAATACGTTATCCATTGAACAATTTATTTTATCATCTTGTACATAATCCAAATAAATTGAGGGTCTGTCGGGTCATGGGTCTCATTTTTGCAAACTGCGAGAAGGGTAATGCCTATTTCAATTGAACAATATTAATGGTGGTCTTTTAAACATTTAATATATTCCCTGTAAAATAAATTGCCGGTAATTTGTTGCATGGTCCGAAGTAAGTCCTTTGATCTCAGCAACGCCTTACTATCTGACCTCAAAAAAAGCGGGAAGGAGGATTGCGCACGTTGATATAGGTCACACGTAGGATGCACGGGGTGTCATCTGATTCGGCCATGGTAGATAGTGTCGTTTAAACTATTTCGTCGTGTTGTTTTATTCCTGTGGACAATCGACATAAATTGTTTGTAATCTGAAAACGATGAGGTAGTTGTTACCAAATGCCCAGCTTCGTCATCAAATGTGCCTGAGTTCATATTTGGCGCGAATAATAAAGGTGTCCCACATTTATTTTTACGACATTGGTATTGAGTCAACAGGACGGAGATCATTTATTCTTCTTTCTGGTAATACTACAGACCTGTAAACATAATTTGATTATTCTTTCATTCTTGGGTGGCTTGTGTAATTTTATTCTAACAAGCGCAATTAAAAAATCCAGAAAAATCAGGCAGTTCAAAATGAAGTATGTGAATTATTAGGATCCGGGCCTTACGAGAAATGTAAGTACTAGCTAAATCCTTGCAAATTATTCACAAACACTGTTAAAGAATAAACATTTTCGAAGAGTATACGTGTATCAAATACTTTGGTTAATTTTTATTATAATGAATTACAAACTTTCAGTTCGATTCTTTACAGAAACAGATTACCTGGGATAAGCACACACAATAATAAGATCTGAAAAGGTTATTTACATAATTATTTGATTCAACCATCACCTCCTTACACTCTTTGAAGTATTTAATGAATTAATTTTCTTAGTGAAAATTTGACTTGAAGAAACGGAAATAACTCGCTTTGTCCGACGGAGTTTGTTTGGTACTTGTCTACAGCGAGCAAAACTATACAAGTACATTCTTAGGACTGAACATCACAACACAAACAACTAACAGCATATAACAAAGATAATATGCGCATTTTTTGGTAAAAATGTTATGCGTAAATTCCGTTGAAACTTTTAAAAGTATGTTTCAAGACTGAGGACTACAAAATATTTTGACTGTTTATAAATGCATTTCGGTAACTATTAACCTCGTAACAAATTTAAATAAACATGTCACTTAAGAGTAAAAGATATCCATATGTGACACTTTTATTTAAATGCTTTCATTTCTTCAACGGAGTTAATGATACAACAGCTAGTAGACTAGTTATGATAAACACTCTTCGTATGATATTAGAAACAGATCCATTTTTTCTTCGGTTTCCATCAGAACCTTACAACACCTTTGAACATGTGCGCATCGATAGTACGAGGAAACCTAAATATTGCGGACGTCTAAATCTACCTCGATATCTTCTCATCTTAGGGAATTATGTTGCTTTCTACAAGTCTTCTTCAATTATTTAGTTAAATTATAGAACGATACAAAATGTCATGCCAGCAACCCGAAAGATTTTCGTCGCAGCACGTGCGCAGGTTCTGTTCCCTACGCATCTGCTCTTTTGTGGAGCGTATGACGGTTTCGTTCCTGATCATGCCGTGTGGTGCGCGTGTAGCGGGGGAGTCGAGTCCAACGCCACGTTACTGCACGCAAAGTGAGAGCATTTCAGAAACGTCACTTTATCCGCATTGCTTCAAAGTACTCGCAACTCGAACCGATCTCTTTTGCAGCAGGTAATAATGTTGCGATAGAAGAAAATAAAATAAAAGTAAAATGGCTTCGTACGAATTTCAAGATAAGGATTACAATATTTCCTCCCTGGAGCAAATGTTCGGCTAAGCAGGATGGAGCGCAAACTGCTGCGAAACCACACATACCGTGCGTATTCGCAACGCTCGGTACAGTGGGTTGCGATTTGCGTACACCTTCCCCCTTTCTTTCTCATTCCCGCCTCGACTTATTTTTATTGCGGTTATTTCCGCGGTTAAAAACGACAGGTCGAACAGGCGCAACGGGCCAGGCTGCGGCCTCGCCGTTGACCTGGAAATACGGCCAACTGGGGAGGGTCGTTCGACCGCGGAAGGGGAGTTGGGGACGGGACGTTAAGGAGGGGAGCAACAGCGCCCGAGAGGCGGGGGTGTCGGTGGCATGCCACGGAGCACGCCGGAGCAGCCGCACGCTCGTGGACGCCTTCGATGCACCATGCAAGTACACTCTGAGCAGGATTTAGGGTTCATGACGGGTCAATGGGGAACACTAAGTTTCTTACGCAAACAATCCTCGGCATGAATGAAAAACTTTCAGGCACTCATTGTTCGAGAATTTGTTTAGAATTGTATATAATATGCTTCTCAAAAACTTTTCCAATTGAAAATTCCAATAAACTTCTCATAAGTTGAATAATTATTTAAACCGAATAATGAATTATTATATCAGTGATACGGCTTATATAATGTGATAATAAACTAGGTTTAAATGGCAATTGGGGTACATTTCTTGCTCTGAAATTTTGCTATAAAATATAACCGATAATGAGTTCAAAATTAAGCGTGGAAATTGAATGAAAAAGTCAATGATTTCTAAAATAAATAACACTTATTAACCTCAAAGAAAAAAAAATTAATTTACAATACGTCACTTCACGTAATTACAGACAGATTAAATTTTTAGGATTTGAGGTTCACAAGAACTAAATAACCTTAATATCTCACCCTAATATCTGGAGAAAACATTTTAATTATTTCTGTTGGTTTGACGTCGGGAAACCGAGTATATCTCATGAACTCCCCACAAGTTTCGCAGCGTCCAGTTGTGGAGCTATAGAGTCGAAGTAGTCGAGCAGGAGTACAATGTTCGTTTTTTTTGTGTCACAGACGGAAATAAAGGAGAACTCTGGAGAGTTATAAGCGAGGCAATTCGAATTTCGAGTGAAACTGGGACCAAATCCAATGTATTTCTTTTCAGGAGTTTTATTTATTTTAGTTCTTTTTCTGTAACATGAAGGAACAACTGAATTATAAAGTGAAACGCTTTTTATGAATCGCGATTGAAAAATATATCTATTTAATTCCTAGAGGACGGTAGGAAGAGAATACGAAGACTACGAAATCTCTTCAACGTCATGAGCTCGGTAATTGAATAATGACCAACATATGATGCAGACAGTGGAGACCCATGTTCTACCAACACTTGGACTTCGCGGATCTCTAAATCCATCGTTTTAAATTCCGGGGATCACTAAGTGATATAAAAAAATTAATACCTGTGTCCAATAATCAAATTGTCACAGAAATGTCAATTTATTAATATAAAATATTTAACATAACAAAAGTGCCAACCACCAGTGGTCGATTCCTGTTGTAGACAATGCAAAGATAGAAAGAGTCTGAAAGAAAAACGCGCGTAATTTTCATTGGAGCGAAGTTTATTGAACCAGATATCCTGTATGAACTACGTGTTCGAAAGGGAAACAGGAAATAGTAACAATATATTGTTTCAAACGACAACACGAGAAGAGCAATATTTGGTAGCAATCAACACAATTGTTCTCCTAAAAATTTGAACTTTTGCCTACTTTCGTTTAGAAGGTGAAATCGAAGTGTTCGGATCAAATGTCTCCCATCGTTTTAGAAAGAATGCGATTGCGCATTACTGTTTCCCTTCCTCTCCTCCAACATTCCTTCTTCTTCCGTACCAACCGGAAAGACGTCCTTTTTACCGATAAATACTTAAGCACGTTCCCGCTATGTGTTAGACGAGTCGATTATGGAATTAGCAGCAGCAGCAACGAAGGGCGCTGGCTCTGCTCATTTTGTTGGCAGTTTCTTCGCGAAAGCGGACCCCAAACGTCGAAGGTTCTAGCGAAAGGGTGTCTGCAAACACTCGAAATTGCATTTCCTCAACGTGCACGCCCAGTTTAGTTGCGCCAGCGGAGAGGTGAGGAGCAGTGGGATGGCAGAGGGGGAGGGGTGGGACGTGGTCGACGAGCGCATTCACGGAACGTGTCTTCAGAATCCAAGTCTCAGCTCTCAACACGAAGCTAGCGCTGGGCGTTCGGTAGTCGACCGGCTGATTGAACAACGTCAAACGTTGCAGATTTTACACGCTTACGAAACAATATCTCCGAAGTCTTTTGACGCTGATGCACTTGCTACCAGAAGCTTCCAGGGAGCCTACACGAATAAGTCGTACGTAATCCTATTTCTCTCCACCTTAGTGTGGTGAACACGTAGAAAGATTTTGTCAAGAATTACGTCTCTTGGCGCGTAAACAGCAATTCATTATTTGGCAAATAAAGATAATTAAATATGAAACAAAATCAATGGAAAATATAAATAATGGAACACAAATTTTTCTCTTAACAGAGATGAAAAATCTATTTAAATTAAATTAAAAATTTGAACTTGTATTTTAATTGAAGTAAGTATATATTTATTTCCAAGCAAAAAATATTATCATATATTGTTAATTAAACTTTATTGCAACGTGAAACTTAGAAAAAATTAGCACAGCCTGCAATTGAAATGCATACTCGTATGTCAATTGACCATATCATGTGCTTTGTTATATATCAACAGAGAGAAACAATTCTCCTTTCATGTAATACTAAATTAATATTGAAATAAATTGTTCTGCAAATAATTCTCGTCTTGATCTGAAACTGAGATATCCGACAAGTAGTTAAGAGAGAAGGAATACGCTCGATCTAAAACTTGTTCCTTGGTAAGTGTGACAAGTACAAATTCTCTACACCCCAACGCGCACTAAAACTGAACGGATTCAAATCCGAAAAAGAACGCTGAGGAGTAACTTTTTATGCGAAATGATTTACCGAGTCTTCTCAAATGCGCATCTGGTCGGCTCCCCAAAGCATTCATCGCCGTCGAACTGCACAGCCACGTCACAATCCCACTCCTCCACTTTTCTTCCGCTTTGAGCGGGTCATAAGGTCGTCACCCACACAGTGTTGATTCGGCGCACTCCGATGCTCAGGAGCTTGGGCAAGGATTATGGACGGAAAGTACAGACTGGCTCGCAGATAGCGTAGAAAATATTTTTGTGATACGTCGCTAACAATATTTAGCGCTTCACATTTCATAAGTGCATAAATATTCATTTCTTAAATGAAAAGTATTACAATATGAAGAATAACAAGCTCAGTAGATACATTTGAAAAATGTTTGAATTTGTAGAAGCTTTATTATTAAATTTGGAACAATGCTATATAAATCACAATAATGATGAAAACAGGAGTATCAAGTACGCTGGATGAAACAAGAGGCGCGCGTTCGTTAGTGGTAATCATCTGTTCTCGGGTGCTGCGGGGGTGGATTCACCGCAATGTCCCTGAGTGCCGCTCTGCGGTCGGCACAGAAGACACAACGGCCCGGCGCAATGCGACCGAGGAGGCGCGAAAAATCCACGCTATTCCTCTCTAAACGAAATCTCGCCCATAATATATGACTCGTCCTTTTACGCAGACAGATACGCGCGCTTTTATCCCCCTTAATAAATCTGGAAAACTCATCAGGAGGCAGCTTGGAAATCGCGAAACGTCGAGCGGCGCCGGCAGAACGGGTCTCGGAGAGCGGGGTACAAAAGAACGGGGAGGGAACTGGAGAGCTGCGGGGACATCGCGGGGGCGGGGACTGCGGCCGCTGCCAGCAGAACTGCACCTGCGACCCGCCGCCGCCCGTCTCTCGGCGAATCCGCCCCGGTTCCACACCCACTCCTCTCGGTTTCGCGACCACGCCCCGTGCATAATGCGGCACGCACAGTGAGGAATATCGATGCAAAGCCCGAAAATTTGTTAAAGAGGGATGTAAAGGTGATTTCGCTACAATGCTTTCTCCACCTGGCTCTGCGGTTGTGACAGGGTGCCGCAGCCCCTCTCCCGCTTCCACTCTTCTCGACCCTCGACTCGCATCTTGAAGCGTTGTTCTCGCCTCAAACGCTTCCAATATCTTCAACTGCCACAGCGAGTTTCCGAGTCGTTTCCAGAAGTTTGGAGACGTGGCCGTGTTCGGTAAATGTCTTCGCGGGTCATGAGATGTCCCTTTTCACAAACGGCCACCGCAGAAACATCGTTTTTCTTACTTTCATCACACATGAAGTGAATTACGCCGGGGGCCTGCGAATATTTTGCGGGAAACGTAATCTTTAGATGTTCTTGTCTTTATTCTTCAATGAGATATTTTATATCGCGTAAAATGAAGAGGGGTATATGAAAAAGTAAATGTACGAGTACGCTAGAATTCTATCAAAGATGAAATTGCCCTATAACCTCAACCCAGGTGTCGTGCAAGTGCTGTAACAAATTTAAGCTGAGAGTTATTGCAAAAAACTTGAAAGTATTACATATTAGTTTTGTGAACCCAATAATATTTTCATAGCACGTACTTTTGTAACTTAAATCAAAGAGAGGAAAAATACAAAATACAAAATATAGATGATATTTCCTTTTAAAAAACTTAATACTTTTTAACTCTCAAAAGTTTTATCTAAATATGTAAATATATAGTTTTTATTAACTTCCAATCATTCTTGTTACAATTCTGAAGTCACATCACAAAAACATCTGAGAAAATACAGAAAATGTTCGGGTTCTTTTTGGCGAAGAAATACATAGGCAGCGAAACAAATCGTCTGTGGGCGTCATAATTGCTCGTAATCGCGATGAATGTATTTCAATCTTCACAACTGATAATTCATTTACACATTTTTGTTTCATTCTTAAATCACAGTTTTCTACTATATCCACGTTTACAAACGAATGAAACTTACATCACCAGAAAAAAATCTCCAATACTTCTTAATAATGAATCATCTTCCGTCGTATTGTTCCCGATTTCTACCCTCCCAGCCCTTTCGATTACCAAGTTGGAAGACCCGAACTCCCAATGCAAATAGAACAACTTTACGTATAGATTCGGTCTCTAACTCCTAAGGTAATACTCAGCATATCAGCAGTAATTAGATGCTCTAAGATAGTGCATGTATTACGGGAAGCGACGTCATTTGCAGAACGATTCGGTCCCGGCGAGCGCGCTCAAGACGACGCCTAACCACCCCTACCAACTCCCACTTTCACGTTATGGTTTCGCGCGCACAGCCTCCATAAACCTGGTCGGCAAGCGCTTGGTGATGTTCATGTTTGACTGAGATAGTTTGATGTACCGGTGTCGGGGAATATGGGGGGCCATTCAAGCAGGCATGCGTGACGGATGAAGGATGCTAGGCGCTCGAGCGTGACTGTTGGTTACGAGGGGCGGTAGGGTGAGGGGGCGGTAGGGTATGTGAGAAGGAGCAGAGGGGTGTTGCTGTATGAAAGCAGGGAGGAGAGGATTATGTCGGAAATGACGGGGGAACAACCCGTTCTAGAGAGCTTGCACACAATTTCCATTAACTCCTTTAGTAAACATCATTAATACTGAGTAAAACACTTACTTACATAATTTTGGTCTCGAGAAGGTTTCGAAAAGAAATTAATAATAATAATATAATAGTCAGAAAAACATCTCACGCAATAATACTACAAAACAATAAGATTCGTTAGTTCATTTAAACATTATTAAATATCATTTGTCCCTGAAATAGTGTATAATTTACTGCTATCTAATTACTTTAATTTTTTTAATTCGGATATAACATAGCAAAGTGTTTCATGGCATCAAGATGAGGGTACACGAGTGAATGTTCCAGGTGTGCAAATGTTGTAAACAAACGCTTAAATTTAAAGTAATTGGATTTGAAACTCGCTGGTATAATATTTACAGGAAAAACTCGATACACATTAGGGAAATGAAGAGCGGATTAAAGACTGCTCGATTTACACTAGTCGTGCAGTGATGAGCCGGGCCTGGTCAAGAAATGGCCAGATTCTCTGTATGAGGAATCCTATGGGACCGTTAACTCTAGACGTCCTGTAATGTGCATGTCACGGTCATTTACACGTGTCTTGGACGTTGCGGTCCGATCATTGACCCTTGCTCCGAACAGACCGTCTGCGTGGTATCTAGGCAGACACAATGAGAGCAATTCAAAAGACACAACATTGGAAATGAAGCTAACAAAATTTAAAACATGAAAATAAGGGGTAGAGAGGGAATTGACTCTTCTCTGCCCGGCAGATCTGAACACAAGGTGTTGACTTGATTGTGCCTACCACACCACTGCATGCCTCGTAAGAATCGGGTTTAAGAGAGAAAAAGAGCAGCAAGCCGAATGAGAGGGAAGAGTGGGCCTCATTGCCTCCGTGACGTGACATTCCGCCTGTCTCCTGATTGGCTGCGACGTCGGTTTCCGCGACCGCCTTCATTTGTTTCCTAACCTGTCAAGTTCTCGGCTGCGGTGTGGAGCGTTTAGGTTGTTAGGGCGACGTCTCTTGCCACAGGTGTTGTCGACACCTGGTGAGTTTCGCTTCCCACCCGACCTCTCACGAGTCCAGCTTTCCCTCCTTGGCGTTTCATATGCGAAGGCGTGCCACACCTACTTCGGAAGCGGATTTTGCGCGTGGGTGAGCACAAAGGGAGGGGGAAGTCAATTTAGAGGCGCCGCTCTTCTTCTGTTTCAGTCGAAAGGAAATCGATGCTTACTGTCAACACACGTAAATATTGCTCTTCGTCTTTAATTTACAGTCGGAGACTCGTAGTATCACAACTTAGTGTTTCTCTTCAATGCATTTCTTTCTTTTTTAGATTAATATTTCACGAGACATTTATTTTTTAATATTTCGAACATTGTATTCTTCTAAAGTATTCCGTTTTCATACTATAGTATCAACGTCTCTCATATTAACGTTTCCCTAATCTAACGAAATACAATATGGAAACAGAAAATAAGTTTCTTGATGTCATAAACATTAATTATGTTATAACTTTCGGTCAAATGAAAATGGCGACCAGCCGGGACTCGAACCTGGGTCTCTTGCTTTGATAGCAAGGGTGTTAACCGCTACACCACCGGTTCGCCTTCCACAACTGTACACCATTTCCACCCAGACCTGAGACACATTCCCATACAGGAGATAAGTGAAACAGGCGGCACACTATGCTGTGTGCTCTTTATTACCGGTTTCACACTTACCTACGTGTTAAGGTTCGTTATGTACATATTTCTTCCGTGTACCCTACACGTGGAATGACCTAGGTGTTTCACTTTCATATTACACGATAAAACACTTCCAGATCATCAACTCAACGATTCGAGATAGGACCTTTGAAACATGAAGGGAAGTAAAAAAAATATCTGAGAATAAAGACAATGAAGCAGAGAAGTGTTCAGGCGGATCACGGTCTTCGGCGTCCGATGGAGATACAGGAAGGGCGATTCTATGATGGGATTTGGGAGACTCGTTTGTCGGGATTCGACGCCCGATCGTTAGGGTTTAAAGCTGCCTTTGTTCGATTAGCAATCACTGCTCAATGGGATTTGTAGCAGCTACTCCCATTTTCCCTATTCCATTCTTGGCTTCACGAGCACAGATATAGCGCAGTTCAGTTGACACAACGGTGTAGAATGCAATCAGGAACTTTTAATTGAAATTAAACCAATAGATAGTGATTAACATACCATGAGTACATGTTTCTGTAACCTTGTTTAATACAAACTAGAACGCAACGTCAAGTTTCGTTAATGTTGGGAATGTTTCAGTTACGTCATATGAATAACATTTAATTGCAATAATTAACTTTGGAAAATTAAGCAACAATCTATAAAAATTACAGAGAAAGTCTTTATTTTCATAAAAAATCTTCGGCATTTATCTTACATACTTTCTCGTGACGCAGATCACTTGAGTCTTAGTTTGTGAATAAACAAATATTGACTTTAATAAATAATATTGATAAACAAAATTTTTTCACCATGTTTTAGCAGAAATGAATATCAGCACGTTTTTGTAGAAGTAATTGCTTCTTTTTGGCAATAAGTTGGTAAATATTTTTCCTTAATTGAATTTCAATTGCAATTCCTGATACCTAAAGAAACTTGAAAACTTCTCCTCGTAATTTAAAGAATACTGCTGATACATTTCATGCTGACCGTGATAGAAACTTTCTGCAGGAATTTCAGAGAAGGAAGTAACACTCTGAAGGAGATGACAGTCATGACTCCATTAACGACAAAGCTGAATCTAAGTACAAATGCTCCTTCAAATAAAGTTATTTCTCTTTTGTACAACTTTAATTGCTGCCACAAAAGCATTGAAATGGTCTGACCAATCAAATAGTACGTATGATACAGTGAGAAGCATTAAGAATAAAGGTTAAAGCAAGACGTACATGTTAAAATTTTGAATTATCTATTTACTCCAAATACAGAACTGGATATATACGTGAGAATATCTTGAGCATTTTCGATACCATCTTTGCTGAAAAAACTACACTCGAAAACATAGATTACTTAAAAAACATCAATTTATACTGAACACCCTCACGTTTTTGTATTACTTTTGAAGAATCATTCGACAAGTAAAATAGTTCGTAAGAATAATTTTCCTAACTTTACATTTTCCCCTCCCTGACATTAAAAAATTGTTAGGCTGCATAGGAACTACGTCAGTATTTGAGAAATATATGAAGATATGTATCGTTACATTCTTGGAGGATAATTAGAGGACACCTGTAAAGTGGCTCTCATGGTATCACTGTGTAGACTGGGTGAACCTTACATAATTGGGGTTGTTACCCATACCTGCCTCGTACATAGCGAGCAAAGCCCTCGAATGCAAGCGATGCAACGTCGTCCAATAAACACTCATGCACTGCCACGACCCTGTGTTTCGTGGAAAGTTGTCGACCGAAAACAACGCCGATTCAAATTGAGCCTCACGCCCAGGGACGTGCCGCAGCGTCGGGAGAGTTGCGCAAACAACGCGCGTGATACGGACTCGCGTGCTGACATCGGCGAGCAAGAACAGCGACGCGTGAGCAAGACACCGTGTGGTTTGAAATGCAAGCGCACGCCACAACGTGTGTGTAGTTGTCGCGGGTTGTCGCCTTTCAGATGTTATGTAGTGTATAATCATACTAATTTATAAAAATATGATTTTGTTCTTGTTCCATTTGTCACCTATTTGTCTTGGAAACTAAAAGGGTTATAGTCCTTGGGCTTTTATATATGAAGCAGAACTATTTAACTTCAGACATAGGCTGGTTTAAAGTGTGGTAGAGAGTTTCAAAAATAGTTTATAAAATGTAAAAGTAAACTACTCTGGCATTACATTCGTTATGTCTGTAATGTGTCGCACAAGAGTGGTCTCCTGTACCCGTAATTTGTGTGAAAACGACTATTTCTAGTTTTTACTCAGCACTCCGGAATATAAATTTACGTTTTTTTGTGAAAGCTGTATATTTTACAACGCAATGAGAGATAGAACGAAATAAGCAAAATCCAGATTTTATTGGCAAGTATAAAATTATTTTTGCAATACAACAATAATTACCCTCAATTAATTTACTAATAAATTATTTTTTAATGAAAGTGTTTGCTTACGCATTTGTTGAGTATAAATTCTATCTATTTTGTCACTAATGACCCGAGCAAAACCGGTCAAATCAGCTGGTATAAATTGAAAATAGAAAATGGTTTTAGCAAATAACGTGTTTAAGAAATTTGTAACTGGATATGGAATGCTCATTGACTTTCTTGACTGTATAGGAAAAATAAAGTATGGGATCTATTGCTCTGCGAATATTTTCGTTATCCTAATATTTTACTATTCCCCACGGGGTTAGATTGATAATACTGATCAATGAATACTTATCTCATATAAGTAGTTATAAGTAGGTTTACTTGATATCTTCCTCGTTTCATTGACCATGAAATGCCGGATTTAAAACTATGAATGAAATTCTGTTACAATGAAAAACCTTCATGAAATACTAATTTAATTGTTTCTACATCCACTTGTTTACAACTATGTATTAAATCACTTACATAAACAATGAAGCGAATTTATCGTACATCTTGAACGATTTACACGTTTGCAAATAAAATATATTTAGAAGTCTTTACCTAAGTATGAGTGGTAAATCTCTGTAACTGGAGAGAAATCATCAAAAATGTTGTTGAGATTTTAGATCTATACCAATTTTATACACTTACGTCTTTCGGGCATTTTAGAAGTACCATTATCACGATGAGCCCTCTCTTTCAATTGCACTCTCCAGATGACATCACTCACAGCATCCAGAGAACAAAGCATGCAAAAATCGACAGCTTTGTTTCACATTCCTGAACGTAACAAGTCCATAAAACAGGTGCACTCGAGTATTCTGTAATATATCCGCTATGAATTTAACATGAGTATGCGAACCAGCTCCTAAACGCAAGAACATCCGTCTGCCTCGTGCTCGTCTTCCTTTATACTTTCTAACACAAAACAGGACACTGCGATATAAGGTCCATGCTTTACCTATTTCGTCTCAAAAAGGTACTATTGCATACCCACCACACATCGAATAAATAGAGAGTAAGTTTCCTTTGAAAAGAAGTGAAGCATTCCGTCAACACACATTTTACCATTCACGGTCGAGTGGAAGTTTTTCTTTTTTACTCTAGAGGGAGATTTAAAGTGGAAAATAAGCGCTAATGTCACTCCATATCAATGCTGATATACCCACAGCACTCTATGTGCAATTATACAAAAGAGAAGTAATCTATTAATTAATGTGCAGAGAAATACTCATGCACTTAATGCAATCATTCTATACAGCAGAAAAGCGGCGGCTCCGAATGACTTGATGGCAATTTTTCCCTCCGCCACGCGACCAGAATCGTACGGATGGGTATGTGAAGGAGAGCGGGCTCAGAAACGCGTGGAGCAGAGGATGAGGGAGACAGGAAGGGGCTTCGGAAGCGCTTGATTAGTCTGATGTGTCTCTCGACAATGGGTGGAGGCCAGTTTCTGTTTGGACGTTTGACATTTGAGTTGGCCCGTCAACGACTGAGGGGTCCACGAGGGATGGTGGATGTTATAGGGATGGTCGCGGTGAGTGGCAGGGGTGGAGAGGGCACAGAGAGGATTGGCGTGGCAGTGAAAAGGAGGAGCTGTAATAGAAAAGTCGCAACTGAGATGTATTTGGAAAGTGAGGGAAGGGAATATGCAACAGTGATTGGTAGGATATTTCGCGTTTGCATACCACTGTAATTATCCTATGTTTATGCAAAATACCGAGGCCAAGAAAAAAGGTGTGAACCAAGACAACGTCTTACTAATATTTTCTTTCAGCTCAGATGTTTTTCTTTCGTTCGGGGACAAATTTGTATCAACGAGGAAATAAATTACCAAGCTATTCATCAGCACAGGGAAAATTATCAGCTTATGTAACGTGAGTGTATCAATTCAACACCAAAAGTTTCACCAGGGATAAAATTCGCGTGAGAAATAAAATCGGTAATTGTAGAAATAAGTATTGTTTAATACTAGCGTTATTTGGAAGTCTAAAATGAGTTATATATAGAAGACACTGAAAGAAAAGATATCGTGACTACTAACTGGGATTACGGTGAAATGTTATTAAAGATACCAATCCGAGAATGAGAGTTGCTATTTTTCTTGTGAATCAGAGAATTTGGATTGACTAACGAGATCATTTGATGCTAAGTATTTCAAGGATTCCGGGCGGACCACATGTTAATCCACAAACCACGTTTTTAGACTTAAATAAAAGACACGAACAAGATCTATAAGTCACTAAGAATGAGGAATATGGCGACTATTCGAAAATGTTGACCTTCAAGTAAACTGAACATGAATCAAACACGACAATATTCTCAAACTCTTTTTCCGATAAGTCTTCCCCATTAAGAACATCGTAATGATAAAGCAATATTTTCTCAAATATCAAACTTGTAACTTTAAGTTATATTGTAAGGTGGGACTTTCATTAACAAAATACTCACGAAAATTCGGACAATTATACTGTAACTGAAGCATTGCCTTGGAGATCGTCTTAAAGATTTTTAAGAATAACTTCATAAAAAGATTAAAACCTGGTTCTTAGGAAACATTGTGATATACAATTTGGAGATAAATTCATTTTAACTGGAATTTGTATAAGACTTTTTCTATCTAAATATACATTTTAAAAGCTTTGAAACATTGACAGTGTGAGAGAACAACTCGATTTAGTCGTGAGAAACACCCTTCAACACAGGAAACGGAGACCAAGAACAACTTGCAAGATAAAAAATATTTGTCATCTGATGGCGAGAAATCGACGACAGTGCCTAAAAACTTCAACGCCCCAACAAATTCTCCGAGGAGAATTCATGAGAGTCTCTGAGCTCACTATCGTGGCAAGCGAGTTCGAATGCGTCACTCAGGCGCCGCGTAAATCGAGTGGAGGCGGTGCGCTGCCCTAATGTTTCACTCAAGCAAGTGAGAACACTTCGGCATTGAAAGCCGGTCGATGGAGCCGTCCCATTTTCTTCCCGTCGATTCTCTCTCCAGAAGCGCGTCGCAAACGAAAAGATTTCCTACAGTCCCACGGCCGTTTAAGGAGAAAGAAAATGTAGGTTTGAAGAAAGTGAAGCCACTAATGAAATATTTACGTTTTGTGACTCCAAGATGTTGATAATAGAGGTTATATGTTCTAAAAAATCATAAAAAACAGTAAAATATCAATTTATCTGTTAATATAACGAATTAAAAACTATAGTATCAAATATTTATCAATTCATTATTTTAAATTAAATTAATATGAAAATTTCAACTTGAAATTATTACCACGTATAAAAGCGAGTACCTCAAAACCATTATATTTTCGATAATTAAATGACAAAAATAAATTTGGGGAGGCTACTCGTACATAAACTAACGTTCATTAGCAAATGAAAAGTTCACACGACGTCCATAGAATCAGCGTTGCTATTTATTCATCGCATGAATGGAGATGTATATTCCAGGTAACGCGAATCACTATTATTCAAACACATATCAAATACACCACAAGCACACGCCAATTAATTGACCTCAAAATTCTGGGGAAGGAGAAAGAAGAGTTGCGCAGGAAGTAAAAGTGGAGAAAGTGTTTGACCCCATCTCTCGGGGCGAGAGAACGCAGCAGATTTTCTGCACGATTTCCCCCTCGTTCTCCCCCCAATCTCTACGTTGACTGGCCAAGAGTCAGCAGCCCCACGATGAGCAGGAAACACCATTCACCCCGACCTCTCGTTGTAACCAAAGACTCTCCGCCCGAGAGAAGTTTGCTTAATTCCATACTATTAAGCCCTCCCTAGATCAAATTCATTTTGATCGAGTCGATTTTATGTATAATTGTCGATTTCTGAACCAAAAGAGGGATCAGATTTGAATTTTCGTTGTCGAGAAAATGAACTTTATTTATTCCACTTGGTTTTCAAAGACTTCATATTTTGCAATGTTAAATTCAGGATTAACATAGAAGGTATATGGAATGTATTTAAATTAGCCCTTGATAATCCAGTCCTTCCGTGTCAGCTCTCAGGCGTATGAAAAAGTCATAACGCAACCCGTGATACACGTATGTGTATTGAGTCGAGGAGTAGTCTATCCACTTGCGGGGAGAAATATCTACTCGTAGAAGTAAACGAAGATAGCACATCACATTTTTGAAGATTTTAGAATCCCTTTTAAGCAATACATAAAACTAACTAATTTTTTAATATTTTTAAATAAATATATCGCGAAATTGAAATCAACGCTAATACTTAGTTTCTATGTGATTACTTCGTTTGAAAATAACTTCAATAAGCTAAAGATATCAGAAGATTTTTTAACGCGTCTACTTCATTATTTGGTCCTTATGTTCTTAAATCACTTATTTTTTTCCATTTTTAAATGAGTTCTGAAGATGAGAAAGAAATCGTTTTGAAGTTAATCTGTTTTCATGTATGTTGTGCACCCATTACCAGATATTCTACAGAAGTTGTCGAAATATTGGTTGAATAATTATTTACTTCAGTTGTACCTAAAAACAGTTCATCGAAGTATATAAGTAATTAGGCTAGCATTAACTTCAATTAAAAAAGTAAACCAAAATGTGAGAAAGATACATGACGGGCTTGCATTTCAAACTCATGTGTCCATATCTCTCTGTGTATTTAGAATGATAATGTACTACATTCACTATCAAAAATATCATTAACTTTCTACACGTACATTTTCAAAGAATTGTGTCCATTAAACGTCGTATAATACATAACCTAGTTTGACCCCGTATAGGAATGTCCGGTTCAAAACTATGTCAAAATAATTATGTTATCTATAATGTATTTAGTTTGGGTTTCACAGCACCATCTTTGTTTAAGTCGTAAAAAGCACGTTTCGCGAGCCACATGCCTCGTGCGCGCATCATGACTTCCTCGTCTTCAGCCAAACGCTTTAGGATACGCGGCATTTCCACACACACACGTGAATCATTCTCCGCTACAACTTAAGTGTGTTGGCGGGAAGTTAGCAGCTCAACAGTACACATCTAACTTAGGCGCGCTCGTCACCTGCGTTCCCCATCCTTGTGTCTCCGCATGTTTGTGGCTACTTCTGCGTCGCGGCGCCATAACAACGCTCCCCCCTTGCAAGTCGTCTGGAAACTTTTTCAAGGGCCGACTCCTCCGCCCCCACATCTCGCTCATCGGAGTCAGTGGCTCCACTGCGCAACCGCTCGCTGGTCCGCGCATCCTGGCGCGAAATTGCTCGTTCGGGTGCAATAAAAAGACACACGACGAAATCCTTACAGCAGGAGCTGCACATTTTATATGAAAGTTACGCCACTGAAAGTCTCGTTTACTAGCTATCACGCGACCACTGTGCTGACAGTGGAAGTTTATTCCTCACGATGTTAAGCGATGGAAGTCTCGGGGCGTATTTAATATCTTCTTTGTGTCTCGTTTCTTCAAATAAAGCACATACACCCGTTTTGGAGAGAAGAATAACTCGCTGATTACATCGTGTTATCTTCATTCAATGAAAAGTGAATAGTGAAAGAAGTGACATGTATTAAGGTATTTCAGTGAACCAAGTAGTCGTATTCTACAAATCAAAAGCAGATAGTGCCTACAAATAGGTAATCCAATGAAACTTTTGCGTTTCTCAACATTATAAAAATATGCGATGTATTTTACTTTTTATGCATAGATATTATTTGGATGTAAATATATACTCACTAAATCTTTTGAAGCCACACAATTAAAAATACTAGAACTCTAAACTAAAGCATTCAAGAAACTATTTCAGATAACATTTTCTTCAAAACTCTTACTACAAATGTTTTACTTTATTGAAAAAACTAATAATATAAATAATAGCAATATTACTTACCATGTTTTATTATATTAAATATCAATTATATTTCGAGTAAATTAGTGTAAAATATCACTTAATTGCAATCACGATTATATCAAAGAAACCGTAACTATTGAAAATATTTTTTAAAAAAACTGCAATTTCCACGAAACTAACATCACATGTTGTTTTTCCTACGTCCTCCCAAATTGTTATTCATCCGAGAGATAATGGTGATATAAATATTTATCTAACAGTATTAATGTTTTTGATTTGTAACTAACTATTTTTGCAAGAAACCGGCTGATGCAGAAACCCTTTGTCTCAATCTACGTTCTACTGAAGAAACTACAACATATACGGTGCAACTTGGAAGGGTCATATTTTCCAAACATATGCATTCAAATGAATCCTTTGAAGGTAAACATATTTCGAAACACGTGTCACGAGCAATTTACTAATACAAAAAAACAACAAAAAAACAAATAAACGAACTTTACATTCTCTGAAAAAGTAAATAACACAACTTTGGAAAATAATTATCAATGTTTGACAAAGTGACATTTACAATTATTAAGTTATTTTAAAATAAATATTATCAGTTGAGTTCATCTCTTTCGTATCCTTTTAGAACTATTTTTTGGTTAAATAATTAATCAGTCCTCTTTCTCTTTATTTTATTGTTGCAGACATTACAAATGGTATAAAATATGTAGCAGTACAACCGATAGCACATTCAAACTTATGTAATGAGAGAATATACAAAAAGAGCCGTTTTCCACTAACTATATCACAATCAAAGTCATGAAGTTTGTAATTAAAGTCCTTGGTCATGATATTGTCAGAAAAAAATATGTTTATTTCTTTCAC
Organism: Laupala kohalensis; assembly: GCA_002313205.1. Taxonomy (NCBI): domain Eukaryota; kingdom Metazoa; phylum Arthropoda; class Insecta; order Orthoptera; family Trigonidiidae; genus Laupala; species Laupala kohalensis. The sequence goes on along the minus strand of NNCF01130158.1, from coordinate 147,293 downwards.
CAAGAATGTGCAAAAAATGTGAATACAGAAATTAATACTGTCACCTAAATCTATTGTGAGACTTGTTTGCTTCTCCAGTACCTCAGTCTTCAAAGTCGGTGTTTCATATGAGCAACCCTAAATAGAAGTCGTTCCTTTGTCCCCTTTTTCTATCTTTTATCATTCATCTTTCTCGAAACCTCCCTTTTCCTTATCGCATTCTCATCTTCCACTAGGTCAGTTTTCGCACCGCTACATTCAGCTCCAGTACTCCAAGCAGAACGCGAGCGAATGCAACCTCGTTCCTTCACAATCTCACATTCCAACAATTTCTGCTCCTTATCGACTCCGTGTCCACAGAATGCTCGCGAGCGTCAGCTGTCCCCCCCTCTAACCACCCCACCTAACCCCGACGACGACTCGAGCATCACCTTTAACATCGACTCATGCGAAAATATTTTCCCGCTTTGTAGCGGAGCATCGGTCTCAGTCCCCGCATTTCGTCGGCCTCCCATTCAAAAGGAACGTTGTGTTACAAGCGACGATCTTTGCAGCAAGAAGCTTACCTCTCTTTCTCAGGAGATAAAAAAAACTTAACTTTTGTTAAGCAAACATTTTCTGGCGAAGCTTCCAATGGATTGATAAATATTATCTGGATTTCGTACACATTTAAAGAACCGTTTACATTTATGCATGAGACACGATGAGTAATTTTGAGAACTATGAGAGAACAAAATTGCCTTCGACAACGAATTTAAAAATAGTATAAGTAAGAAATAAAGAAATTGTCACCTCAAAATTTAATTAAAAATCCAATCCCTTTTTTAAAGCCGGCGTCTTAGAGTTCTTACAATTCAAATAACAATACTTAGAGGCAATTTTAAATAACCCATTGTATGAAAGAAAAAGTTTATATTATTTATAAACAAAAGATAACGAGATTCTTCATCTTACTAATCAACATGTACATGTTATGTATTTTATAGCTTACAACTTCACCTTGAAAATAAATAATACCATCACAAATCATGCTTAAGTAGTGTTGATAATGACTATAATCAAACCGATATGTGAAGTTACATTATATTATTCGATGAACTGAGAGAATAATACGTTTGAATACCTGAATACAGTGTGTAATAAAGAATGATGTATTCCGTAAAATTTTTACTGCTGTCACTAAATGACTTTAAATGACAGATTAGCGTTCATACAGTAATATTTTAATTCTGAAAACTGTTTAATAAAAAAATAGAGGCGATGAAATTTATTTGTGTTTAAAATACATTAAATAAAATAAATTTCAAATACCTGTTAATACTATCCAATATTAAGGATATTTTCATGTTATGGAAATACACGTTAGCAAAACATTTACCGTAGTCCTAACCAAACGATTGTATTTTCAACAAATAAGTCGATCAGCTTTTCTGTCGGGATAAAATTTAAAAATAAATACAGTAAAAGGATTGAATTTATTTGTGTCTGCACCCATAAAGACGAAAAAACCATAAAACAGTAAGTTGTTGAGAAAAAAGTCATCGTTGTCGTGTTTGTCAATCTCCCGTTTACATTTCCCATTGGAACCCGTTCGTTCATGCTTAGCTCATCAATCGTCAGCAGGATGTGGACATATCAATCGATTGGCTGAATGACATCGTAGACGTGTATATTAACGCTATGTTGATCCCTAGTGGTTTAAGTAGAAGTACCAAAGCACGGTCAACTGCTGTCAGTCGCCGAACTGTTTACATTTCAACGACAGAATCAAACATTTCATAGACGTGTCATGCGGAAAGAGGATTAAGAAAATTATCCCCAGCATTCTGTCAAAGTAAAAAGGTTTTTCCCACGAACTCCCTGCATATAAAATATTCTGTAAGAGAAATTATCGTATCCTGAGTCAGAACTTTATAAAATAACATAGTTTCCCGAGACTTTAAGAACTTCCTTATTTTATTAAGTGGTTAATATTCGTATTCTATCAATAAGATATATTTCCCAAATGATATTGAACGATTAGTGAAGTACAATAAGGTCTTATTAGCAGGATGTATTGGAATACAGAATAAATATTTATGAGCAACACTTATTTTTTATTTTAGAAAAATATTTTCCTATTTTAATAACACTGCCATTTTCAACATATTGTAAGAGTGCCGAGAAACGATGGAGTTCTACATGCCCAATAAAATTGTTCTTAAAAATTTGCTACGAGCCACCACGAGCGACAACGTTAAAGTAATTGGAACGAATTTGTCTACGCCGAGCCCTTGTGTGATTAAGGGGAAGCGCTGGTCGATCCCCTTCGAGACCAATCGCAAGGACAGACCGCTAAGCTTGGCTGGCACTCTGCTGCGATAATTGATTACCTCGAAAGCAGCATAGATATCTGCCCAAACACTCCGATGCAAAGCGGTTTCCTAGACCATTTTCTTACAACCATCCCATCCTCCTTACGTGACCTCAGAGCCCCACATCACTTGCAACGTAAATGCGAGCTCCTCGTTCCAAAAGCCAAGTACCAGGATGCTATTAGGTCTATCTCGGGATTTGAACTCAATACAGAAAGGTATCCTGGCCCGTAAAAAAGTAGTGCTTACAATTCTTTCAGTTATGGTCTTTCATTTCTTGTGGGATGTTTGAATAAGAGAGTTTCTTTCTGCTAATAATTAATTAAGCCAGAGAGCATTTCTTGAAAGCATGATCAGGATTACCGGTGTGTGACGTCTATTTACTGCTCGCACCTTAAATGACCAAAATGTTAATTCGTCAAGTACTACTGGTTAGCGTTTTTTATTCTATATTGTAAAGCGTGTACTGTTGGTAAGCATGCGATTGAAAAAGTGTACAATAACATGAAAAGTCAAAACTTCGTAAGAACAGTATGGTGTACATTCTATATATAATTTATGATAATTGTTTAATATATATCCATTGACTGCAGAGTTTCAATAGAGTAATGTCGTATTCCTTGTTTTATCGGTCCAACTTAAATCGTGAATTGAAGAAAATATTTAAATTATTTATTCGTAGAAAAATTGATTGCGAGAGAAATAAATTGGTGCTACATAACAAAGTTCAAAAATGCAATGAAATAATCGAAAATTAAACATTCGAAAGGAGAAAGTTTTTGTTCTGGAACTCAGATAGGCTTTCCCGCCGTCAAGGAAACACTAATTGGGCTAAAGTAGCAAAAGCGTACACATATATCTCAAAAGTTACGCTTCTGTAAATTAGTAACAGTGTCATAGCTCACTATACAAAATATATCATTAATTTTAACTTCTCTCGCAAACTGTTAGTAGTGAAGTCTTTAGGAGCGCAAAGCTATTATACACATTGTGTTCCAAATTTAAAGGAATAAATCTGAGCCTCACGTTCTTGCAGCCTTAAAAAGGCTCATTGTTCGAAGCATCCGTCTGCAAATAAACAGGCGTCGAGCCTAAAAAGTAAAGAGGATAGAGGTAGCGAAAGAGGAGAAGGTGATATACCGTAGCTGCTACCTCAACCACAGCGGTGGTCATTAAGAATGATGCTATGTCTTGGGGAAATCCGCCCACGGAGACCCAAAGCATACAGATCGCGTCGCCAAAGCCTCTACCAAAGAGGCGCTGACCGGGGAGAACACATCCAGTGGATGCTTGTCCTCTTGTCGTGTCTCTGAGCAAAGGCAAGAGGAGTTGGTGCTCTCCAATGCGCAGATACGCTGCATGCCAGTGTGAGACGAGGGCCTCATACTACTACGTTGATTGTGCAGCTACGTTCACGTGGAATGTCGCTAGTGAGCAAATACGAGAAGTAGAGTTGACAAGAACGTCACATTTCATCAGCACTGAGGTGAGATCATAGTAGAGAAGATTAACAAATGAAATATCATAAAGGCAGAAAACAAAGCAAGAGGCGACGCACGGGCTGGGGCGGACACGCCACTCACGGCAAACGCGAGTGACAACAAAGCGTGAGGGTGAGGACGGTCAGCCGTCTAAAGCTGAGGTCCTCCAATGAGCGAGCTGCAAGGAAGAGGCTCTCGTTATCCGCTTATCCGCCGCAGCTTCCGCCGCGCGCTTCACTAGCTCAGGGAGAGGCGTGGAGGGTGGGTTTGCACCAGACGGGCAAAATTGGCGACGTGTGCGAAATGCCACTACTCCGCGCCTTTCCCCACACTGGCCCCGACGAAAGCGAAAGTCGGACGGACAATGAAACCCCAACGAGAGGGAAAACATGCACCGGTTGTTACTACGTGCGCCCCCCCCCATTGAATGAACGTTGGAAGGGCGCATGCAAAAACCAGCGGACGCGCCACAACTTCCGCCGCTCCGCGCGCCGCCGTTTGCAAATGCTGCCAAATGAACTTCGCGAACATTCCATTAAGTATTCATTGAATCGCCAGCGAGGTGAAATCGACCTCGTCGAGTGGCGAAGGCGCGAGTGGGTGCGACGTGCGGGGGCAGCAGCGACTGCTTCACTAGAAACCAGCCACGACGAGCTCTTTTACGGACGCGCCCTTCCTTCGATAGAGTTTGCTTATGAGTCCTTGCAAGAAGAGTGCGTCTTTCGGAATACGTGCGCGTCGCTGGCGACTGAACCTGAAGCGGGAATGATGACGCGGCTACGAAAAAGTCGATCCAGTGCATGGTCAGGATATTTTCGTATTGCACAACGTATCACTGTGAACCTCCAAATATAGAATCTTGGGAAAGTATATTTCAATTACATTAAATATTGTGAACATTTATTTATATACATGCTACAATATTTATAATTTATAACTTATGTATCACAAAATTGTATAATGTCAATAAAAATAATTATTCGTGTCCTAATATCGTCTGTTTTCTTGAAGAAGCAGAAGCGAAGATTGTCTTTACACAAAAATATTTTTATGACACCTGAGTCTATGACGATAAAAATAACTAAGCGCAGTGACAAAAAAAATTGGTCAATAGTGATTGGATGAGTAGTGAAAGCATTTAGTACAGAACTTTCACAAGTGTATCGACTGTCTAAATTTCCAGTACTAAAATCGAAGTGTTGCATGTGCATACGTTTTCACTAATGCAAATCATACTTTTGATGGAGTAATGCAAATCATATTTTATGGCGACTCCCAATATTGGAGATAAAGCATCGTTTAAATAAGCTTTTTCTAGCCGTTCTTGTTTTTTACTCCGTTTATCAAAATGTGTCACTCGAATAACTTTCGTCGCAGTTTATTGAAAATTGAGAATAGTATTATGAGCATCGTGTCACTCATAGTCGTGAGTTTCACCCTAGGCGCTTACCGCATTCCTCGAATGTGACGAGGACACCGGGTTGATGGCACAGTCATAGCCCACGCTTGCTCGCCCTCAGTCCCGCTCTGTCGGCTGAGGACGCAATCTCCACAGCCGACGCGAAGAAGGGGCACCCATTGGAAAGGGTAGCGGCGAGCGGAAAACACGTCGTGCCGGGATTCGAGCGGCGCTCTCGCCTTCCCGCCCTTGGGACCCGTCCTGCTCCCGTTCCACTCAGGGGTCACGACGGAGAAAATTCTTCTTCGCTCTTGCCCTAGAACCCTTCTGTCAACCATCGGTCTTGACTGGCGCGAACCCCCGATCAATACATGGTAATAGCAGCCTCGTTAAACTTCGGTGGTTCCGGAAATACCCGAACGTGGTTTGGAGTGAAGGCGCTCTAAAGTGGCCGAGTCAGTTTACAACCTTTAAACAGCGCTCGCGTATGCGTGCGACTGCCCGCCCTAGCGCCTCCGCGACCGAACCGACGGACAGGGAGCGCAAACGAAGGAATTCTACAGATGTAAACGCGACGGCAGCGGCCCCGTCGCCGCTTCCCCCTACCGTGGTGTCGCGGTTTTGGAGAAAACCTGCGCCGCCGATGCCACTCTGCGCCAACATCCCCGTCGACGGACCTACAGCCACCTCCGCGGTGACGTTAAAAATTCTGAGAGATGAACCTTCCTCATTATTGGTGGCAGCTCCGCGGGGGGTACACGCCATGCATAGGAAGAGCGTGCTCTCCACCCCTTGCCCTTTTTTTCTTTTAGAACTGCTTGCTATGCCCAAGGGTATAAGGTCGCCCCAGAGGCAGCTTGACACAAAGCCACCCCAAGTCCAACGCACTGTATTTTATTATATAATTCTCACACCGAATGTGTTTTTTATATATATGATTTTAGAGGTTTGATATTGGATTGATGGTTTGATTGACTGATTGACTGCCCCCGGTGCACCGTAGGTAGTGTGTGAGACCAAGTGCCCTTCGCCTTTCGCCTTTCGCCCACCCTGCTCCGCCCTCTCCTGGTCGACCGGTGAGGAGGCGTCTGCAGTCGCCTCCGTCCATCGCCCTGGTATCCCCCCTCTTCCTCGCGCGCGCCACCAGACCAACAAGCGCTCACGGCGTGCCCCGCTCTGTCGCAGGTCCGAATGTGAAGACGGCGGTGGCCATACTCAATTGCCTCCTCGCCCGTCAACTGTGCTTCGAAGACGCCTCGTGCTCCGCCATCCTGGAGATCATTCCGCGTGTCTGCGGTCCTGAGTTGGGTGAGTGATTGCCGCGAGCTCTAAGCGGCTAATGTATCTCTCCTTTGTACCAGCGTAGATCACACGAGGGAGTGAATATCTGGGAATGTTAAATAAACGCGCTCAGTGTTTTAATAGGTACACTCGAATTCATCAGTAGATATACATACATCATTCGCTTTACGTCTAATTCCCGGCATCCAATAATTGTCAAGTCACCACGAGATGGAAAGAAAATAACAAAAAACTATACCTAAATTTGCAAATATTCGTTTCAAATACAATATTTAAATAATTATATTGATCTTATAAAGAGCGACTGAATACATTTCGTCGATGATACGTTAGTTGGTACAAAAATTCAAAAAAATACATTAATTCTCATAGCACGGAAGCATTTTGTATAGGACAACATAATAGGCTTATTGAGACCTTTATGTTGTGAACAAAAGTCTTGATGCAACAGATCTATAAGGAGTCAACTGAGCACGTCATGAACAGATATTGACTGTCCTGATTCATTTCATGTACTTTTTAGATGAACCTCTTCACCTCGCCTTAGCAGCAATCTCAAAATACCAAATTCAAGTTCCAAATTTATTTCCCATACGGCAAATTTATTCACCGACATGAAATCTGAAACAAATCGTTCGATCATAAAAAATGAACAAAACGTTCAATATAATTCAGGTTTCAACTTCAGTTACGTTTTATTTTAGAATTTTTTGCAGTAATTCATACTTTTCTTTATAATATAAGTCTAGAAGTAATAATTCAACGAGTAAAACATGACCAATAATTGGCAGTGTTTCTACCTGGATATATTTTCATCCCAGCAGAAATGTGCCATTTATTTCTTGATGACATGTTGAACCTGATTTTCAGTTATTTAAAGTAACTTATTATTATATTACGGAACATATATTTCAGGAGACATAATTACAGACTGACATCTTTCCCCAGGATACAGGGACATATAGTCCATGTTATCTCATTTAGTTTTTCTCAAATTTCAAACATACGTCTATGTGAATGCATGTTTAAGGTAAGTTTGAAACGAACAAAATGTAGAATTGAATGTTTTTTTCCAGTGTTTATTTTTCCAGTGACTACACATATGTACTTGTAATTATTTTGTTATAGATATGTATAATATATCTTTGACACATTTTTACTGTTGAAAGAAGAATATACGATATGTACGAGCATAATTTAAGGTTTAAACGCGTTAGAGATAAGAGGAATAAGAAATAAGTAATATATGAAGTGTATTTATATGAAGTGACATTCCAACAAGTATTATTGAAGTATCTACGACACTAATTTTCTTACTTAAAAGTTGAAGGTAAGACTACACGATTAAAAATGGATAATTCAAATTTAAATGTTATGTATTAGCGAATGAACAATAAGCTAGTCAATTACTGATGTTATATTTAATGAAAATGGGACGGCACGGGATTCGAACCTAGGACCTTCAGCTCGCCTATTTTCATTCAATATAACATCATTATTCTGTTATCTTGCGGTGTGGTTAATTACTATTTACGAGTTTGTGTGTGTTAAAATGGAAGTTCATGACGAATATACGTGAATTCATAAATGAATGTGGTAAAAATACTTCTAACTGTATCATAATTTAAGAACTAATTTTAAAGAGGAAATAGTGCATTATTACTGATCCGATTCAAAAGTTTATTAGAAATCGCTAATGAAGAGAACAATTCACTGAAATTATTCTTCGGTGGATGGTGTGGAAAACCATATGAGAACCACAAGTTACACGGGAAAGTTTTCTGTGGAATCGGGAAAGCCCAATAAATTCATAAACAAGAAAACCGCTTTGACATTTCTTAATTGTGGTGGCGCAGTACTGCAATTTAACCGCCGGTAGAAGCTGTTTTGTAAATTATTTCCTCAGTCGAAGTCTAAAGGTTAACTCATTAAAGGAATTATCTGTGTGTCTCTAAGTAGGAATGAAAATTTATATATTCATACAAAGAAAGGTTTAGTCTCCTATTCTCCCTTAGTTTCGCGCCTAACGCTTTAAATCTCACGCATTCTTTTCTCTTCAAAATGTTACAACATAGATACAACTTTCAACTTGTGGCTGCTCCGTCGTCGAATTAAAGTAAGGATTGCCTCGAGTAATTTCGAAGGTGGTACGATGTATCGAAAAAAACGCAACAGTCTCATTATTTGCATTTCCTGCGTTATGGCACTAAAATGAACTGTTCTCTCAGTTTGTTAGTTAAGTAAAATTGATGAGGAACCCCATCAAAACGGTGTGGCAGATGCTGAATACAATTGCAAACAGGAAAAGATCATACATTTTCTCTTCCCCATGTTTTTTTTCTGCATCTGTCAATCGAGGTAAATCTGTTCCCGAAAACAAAACGGAGAAAAATTGATGACAAAATGTGGAATAAAAAGGAGAAATGCATATAACCGAAAAAAAAATGCTGAACGTGCCTCTTTCCACTTACAACGCGTCGTTAGATTCGACACAATGTGACCCTAAAAGGATATGCTTCCCTCCCCTCTATGTTTTTGGCATAAAGAGTACACGACTGCGCTAATATCCTTCTCCTCTCCGTTAACAACGCGTAAATTCAGAGAACTCTCGGACCGCCACTCGGCAGGGCGCCGTCCTGCGGGCGGGTAGAGGAACATCCATTAATGCGGGCACACGGCCAGGAATGCTGGTGGCGGGGTAGGGGGATTGGGCGTGTGTGGCGTGAGGGAGGACGAGGAACCAGCAGCGAGATTACGGTGGAGGTAGGAAGAAAAGATGAAGGTGAGAAGGATGGAGAGAGGAAGAGGTGAACTTCGTCGAGAAGGGGGATTTGCGAGGATGAAGAGAAATAAGGATTTGCTAGCGAAATACGAATCAAAGGTCAAGGAAGGGAGATAAAGAGTGGAAAACTGGAGACAAAATGAAAGTGTAGATGCAATGACAGCAATAATACAGGAGGGAATGGGAAGGTGAGAGACATGAAGAAAATGGATCAAAGAGATCAAGGAGGAAATCCCTGCCTGATTAGCTCAAGGTCATGAAGCGTCGTCACTCGCGTTTCGAGGCAGCTGCTGAGATTCCGCGCTCCCCATCCCCCGACACGCACAGACTCCTCCGTGGCTTAACGCGCATCATCCAGACTTAAACGCCAGCCACGGGCACAGCACTGTCCTCCTGCGCTGCTTCAGCACCCTTCCACTTCCCTAAGTACCCGTAAATTTGTCACCACTTCCTTCGCACAGATAATCGAGTTTACTTGAAATTCATTCCAAGTGGAAGTCACAAAACCCTTTAAATTTCTAACCTTTCAAAGAACCGAGACACGAGCCACCAATCGATCAATTCATGCGCATTAAATATTTCATTTCCTGAAATTAAAAAGAAATCTATTACTATCCAGAAGAACTGTCACCACATTTTTATCCAAATTCAGGGGTACTATTTTTCATCGGGTGGATAAAATTGAGAAAGTCTGAGGATATCGCTGGTCTAACTACTGAATGACATTAGTGGACTCAGCGGTAAGAGGTATAACATGGGTCATTTGAATATTGAATTTCAAACACTCGCCTTATCGGTTTAGTTATCTTCACAGAAACAAATGAAAAAGGTTTTATACAGACGACCGGAATATAGGCTGCGATTCCCATTCAGTGTTTAATTTTGAAATGAATACATACATACATACATGTCAAGAGCGACGGAAAAAATATGTAACTCAATAACAGGAAAAAACGAATATAGTGAATTCGAAAAGTCATTAATTAGGGGTTTTATATATGTTTCATATGGAATGTTTCACAGCAAGTAAAGCAGAAGTAATTGGGACATTGTGTTCGAGTAAAGCATTATTTTAATGAACGACTTTTTCGGACGAATACAAATTATTGTTTAGAAAATTACAATTTTTCTTGGGAGTCAAAGATAAAACATTATACTACCCAATGTAACACTTGTAATTGGAAAAATGATAACAAAAAAGTATCATGAATATTACAATTTCAAGGAGTATTTTAATTTCTTATTAGAAATTATTTGCACGTTTATACATTTTAATGTTTTAATTATGATAAAACCCTCACTTACAACTTACATGGATAAGATTGTTTCTAAATTGTCATGATGGGATTTATATACGTAATTAAATATAGCAATAAGATTAAAATGGTCCAATCAAGAAAATATAAATTGAGTGGACTCTCGATTATCAACCTCTAACTTAACGGCGGAGCAATTTGTCATTGGTGCACATAATTATATAATTATATA
>NNCF01130158.1:98144-136250 GCA_002313205.1 Laupala kohalensis | reverse complement strand
TAAGAGACAGCACTATAACATTTCATATAAAAAACATTAAACATGTTATTGAATACATTTGAAATAGTGGTCTTTAGTAGTAATAATTACGAGATAACCACCACAGAGTAAAGTGTAGTAAAGTAGTTTAATTAAGTTAGTGCCCGCGTGGGCAAAAGTAAAAAAATAATGGAAACACAGCAACAATAAAATTGGTTTACTTGCAATATTTTCACGGAAATCAGAAGAATAGTCATACCCTACTAATTTCCATGTAATTTACCACCGCAACCGATACAATATTATGACTTTAGTAACACAATTTACTACTTTTACGGGCAATGACGCAGTGCATGTTTGCAGATTAGAAGCGATTTCAATTATCGGCGACCACCGAGTCGATAATTATCATTGTATATCGAGAATCTACGGTAAAGTTATTATTCATTCCGAAGACACCAGAAAACGTATGATAAAATATAAAAATATTGAACGGAAAAACAAGCGATAAAGATGCTTTTACAGAATAAAAGGAAATATGATTCAAAATTAAATTTATAGAGGTAAGGGATCCCATAAATGGTGAGTTTATCACCTCTCACCAGCCTCGTTCTTCTGGAACATAATTATGCTGAAACTAGTTCCCCAGCCATCTTTCATGATGATCGTTCCTGAACAGATGGAGACTTGTCTGTGTGACATCACGACTCTCCCTTCCGCAACGAGCAGACAGGACAGAAGATCCCAGCCCCACTTCATCGAAAGCTCTCGGAAGCAAGCGTCCAAACTCTCCATGCTTCTATCGTTAGTGAACTGTCAAAAGCACGTGTTCGCTCTAACGCATCTGAGGGTTGGCATCTTCCACCCATCATTATCCAAGGGGCACGAGATAACCTCGCGTTGGTAATGCTTGTAATAAAACGCGCACGGCATAGTATTGTGTGCGGATGGTTTAGAATTAATTCATATGATGGAACACTTTTCCGGTGATGTTATTTTTATTTAAAAATCTTTAACTTAAAGTATTGTGTATGATACGCACACAAAAGAGCATTAAAATGAACTGAAAATAGTTTTTCCTCCTATCCTTACAGTTCATAGAAAAGTCAATAAAAATTAGACCGCCCCAAAATCTCGTTTTATCGTGCACAGTACAATTCAAGACCTTTTTTCCAACAATAACGCAATAACCTAGAAAACTGTGTTGCAATGCAATACGATTAGAGCAATTTTGAAGATGTGTACTCCCATTTCATTATTATAAATCACAGAACGGAATTCACTTGCAATCAAGAAACTAATTTCGTTTGATATGTGACAGTTCTTGGTGCTTGGTCAATACTCATTATAAAATAACCAACGTTTCGGTTTCTTACTGAAACTTTTTCCAGTGTTTTTCTGTAAAGATTGAAACGTTGGTGAGTTATTGAGAAGTTTTAATCAACCTAACCCTCAAGAACTATCTCGTATAAATTGCTTGGCCAAGAATCCGAAATTTGCAATATCGTTGATTTATTTCCAATAAAATTTAGTTTCAATGAATCCTCTGTATAAAATTGTTGTCATTGATACCGTGAGTCCCACAGTTCACTCTCTCAGCACCATTCGTGTTCTCCCCAGCATTTATACTCCCTCTCCCCTCCTTTCCCCAAACTCCTACCCCGTTCATTTGGAATATCTCACAGAAGCCAAGCCTCGCTACCCGAGTCGAACCTCCAAATCGAGTGGACGTGCGAAGAATAGCGGGACGGTCATATCCACACTCCTCCAGGAAACATCCGATACGCGAGCGATCCGGAGGCGGCGAGCAACGCGGCGACGGAGCGGGATTCGCCCACCGCGTCACGCGGTGCTTCCCCGCTCACGCGCTAAACTCGACGCGAATGCCAAGCGTTTTTCTCTGATCAGGCGCATCCTTGCACTCTGAGACATGACCTCTTCTGAAAGTAGGGGATTACCGAGTTCCGAGCCGGGGACCTGGCAATGAGCTTGTACGGACACTGTCGCACAGAGCAATTGCCCTTGATACTTGGCGTTGTCAGACTGATGATGCCAGCTAAGTTGGCGAAAGTACTATCACAAGAATAAAAAGTTGTACTAGTAAACAACATTTTTTCATTTATTCTTCTCAACATAATGAATCATAGTCCAATAATAACACTCACATTCACCATCGCTAAATGTACAAACGTTTCCCAACAAGCATATCAAATGAAATACAAAGGGAATTAGCTGTTTGGAATCAAGTCCTCGCTAGTAATAACATCCGTTTTCAATGACATCACATAGCATAGGAACTGCAAGATTAGTTCAGTTTGAGTCGCTCACAGATGAGACACTAACCAACGATCGTGGGCCGATTACTACGAGCCCAACAACTTATATTGTCATTCCCTGTGATATTTTTTTGTTCCCGTTGGTCAACGCAGGATAAAATAAGTTTAAGTTTAGTATATGTAGCTTTCCATTCAAGCACAAATTAAGATCTCTGTAATTTTTATTCCAATAGTAAGTCGAAATTTTTAGAAATGTACTTTCTCTTTCACCCAAATGCTAGAAGTGACTCGTGGCGTAGATCAGGCAGTCGCACTGCATGCATGGTATGGACTATCATTTAGCGCTGAGTGGAAGATAATATTTACGCCATGTTGTTTGCATCACTCCAAGTGTAAGAAAAAAGAGCTTTCAGGTCCCTTAATCAGTAAACCAATGTCCTTAGCCAATCTGCAGCGTAACATATTAATAAAACCAAGTGTTTTTGTAGGTTGCGGTCTCTTAACAAATCTAACGAAAATTCGTAAAGTAGTATTTAGAAGACCGTAACAATTGAGCTGTTTTTCAGCTATATTTTTTTCCATTCTCTATTGCAAAATCCTTCCAAATTCCAAGCTAAGGTCTAACTGTCTTGTCGTAACATAAGAAAATAACGTCGTAAATTATTCACTCAATGAAAATTAAGACAATAAGGGGATGCGAAGAAATTTAGGAAGCATGATCAAATCACCCGCACTGTTTTTTTAGATATACTTTATAAAAATAGAAGGTAACATTAAAAACTCTTTTTCATAGTGCTCAAAAACGAAATGGGAAAGCTTCCCCTTCCCAATATTGAAACATAAAACGGTATTCGCAATGCCATATTTCTAGTTGTCTGATATACGTAATTGACGTAACCCTTTCCTTGAAGATTTCTTATTTCGTGGCGTCTACTAACAAGCCCTGAAAATGGATACAAATGTATCCGATGTGTGTCCATGATAAAAATTGCAATTATATTTACAATTCGTCAAGAAAATAATGGTATTTAATGGTGGTCAAAATATAGTATCTACTTATTACGTGAGCGGGGAAAGTTACTCAATTTTAAAAGTATTTCTGTTTCAAGTAAGTTGACCCTTGTCACAACAACAAAATTATTACAGAGAATTAATCATAATATCAAAGCACAATATTTAAAGGGATGAGAGTAAAATAAGTTATGTCCATATCTGTAGTAAATAAGAGAGCAATATTAATGCATTGGTCTCTTTTACGGTAATATGGTAAAAGTTCATTTGTTATTGATAATTTTAAAAATTTGTTGTCACCAGTTTCTCATCTCATTGAAGCTGGCTAGTTCGTACCCTACTCCACAAAGATCTATCTTCAAGAAGGCTCATTTATGGTATAATAAAATTCATCCCCGCATGCCGTGATCACTCCAATGCTTTCCGGGAAGATATCCGTTTCTTTGTGCTTCGAACCCAAACTGATTCTCCTTTACAATCAGCTACAACCATCATGAACAGGAGATACTATAGCTCCTTCATCGGCTGCTGTGACTGAACCTCTCCTTCCCTCCCTGCGCCGTCCGCGGAATCCGATTTTCCGTGAGTTTTCGGTGCTGGAGATGTGACGTGAGGGGCATGCATCCTCAGCGGCTTGCCGAAGACCAACCCTCCCCAATCATGTCTTACGACGCGACGCCTTCGACAGGACCTCAGTCGGCTAGAAGGTAGTTACGACAAATATGCGCTTTACGGAATTTTGTCTTTTTGAATATTCCGGGAGTAACTTCACGCCAGTCGTGATTCGAATGCAGCAATATTCGAAGGCGCCACGCGAACAATTCATGACGAAGGGTATAAGCAAGAAACCATTTTGATGAAGATACATATTATACACAAACAGCAACGTGCTCTTTTGATGAGTGTTTCATGAGAATCATACAGAACTAAGAATATCACTTACATAAATAAGCAAATTATAATTTCATTTCAGTACTGCTCCTTTCTCAATATCCGTGATTTCCCCGCAGAGTAGAAATAAGGCGCCAAGTACATGGAAAAAGCTGATTATGATGTTCTTTAAAATAATATTTCCATACATTTTCTTGTTATCCGGGAAAAGGATTGTAGCTTTGAACGAGACTATACAAGAATCATCTCGCTCTTCTCCTCAAATCTATAACAGCCAAGTGCGACAAAATTCTCCAAACATTTACCTCGTTCATTAAACTGGAAAACGAACGTTCTAGTAGGAATGTGTCGTTGTGGTGGCTCACAGTACGCACAGAACATCAAAGGTCCGTCACTCGCTTACTACCACGACCCCTCATCTCTCCCATTTAGCACCACACTTCTAACCCAGTGTAAACACCAATCGCATACCAAGTCACGTTTCAGCCCCCGCAATAACAGAGGCTAGTTGGGCTGTCCTTGATGTATGGCTCCTCTTCACGTGATAAGTGTTCACAATCAGGGCAATGACTGATCTCTAACTACTTGATGCCATCTTCTAATAGTAGCCCAATTCATATCTACCAGATTTCGAATCCTTTGTTGGAGCGTTCTCCAGTCATTCCTGAAGTGAGAGTCATATTGCTGTTGTATCATGGAATCACATATTCAGGTTGGGTTGTAAATCAGTGTTGTGATAGTGTACTGACATTATTCATCAATGAAGCACAGTCGAACATGCAATGATTAAACTCTGATAATGGTTTGAAGTCATCAGTTTAAAGACCTCCATTCATAAGATAAACGAATAAATGCGAGAGTAAAAACGCATCCTTCCACCATTTTGTTAAACGACTCAGATCTAAAATATGTACAAATATATTCAGGTTTAAAATAATAATATAGTTTCGTAACGTGGAAATCTATTCACGACCTGACTCCATTTGGGACTGGTGGAGAGGAAACCGATTCATCAGTTTTACATTGGAAACAAATTCTTTCTTCTTTCCAATTTTCATGTTCTTTCCTGTTCTCACCCTACATTATTTTTTTCATTTCTCTTTGGCCCTTCGTCATTACAGGTTCATTCCATATTCGAATAGATCATTACGAGATTCTCGTTATCTTTCGTCATTTTTGATCCCTTTTCCGCCTTTTCGAAACAGTGCCACTTAGTCACGTCAATTCATAGTGTTCCCATCTTTTTTTATCTTTCCTTGAATATTTAACACTTCGTTTTACTTTCAAACATTTTTTTATCTATCATTCAAATTATGTATGCCTATCTCGTATACATTGGTGAATTTAAATCTTCCTTTCTCATTTATCATACAGTACCAAAGTATGTGG
This sequence comes from Laupala kohalensis, assembly GCA_002313205.1. NCBI lineage: Eukaryota > Metazoa > Arthropoda > Insecta > Orthoptera > Trigonidiidae > Laupala > Laupala kohalensis. The sequence continues at coordinate 130,704 of NNCF01130158.1, read as the reverse complement.
TCTGCATTTTCTTCCCACTTCCACATTTGCGAAAGTCATTGACTGTTATGCATTAAACAAAGCAAATGCGTTTACTCTGCTCCGTGTAGTACAAATATCTTTGGATTTCTACACTTAAAATGTAGATTTATACTAGCATACACTACACCTTTTTACTAGATAGTGATGTGAAGGTGTTAAGGAAAAGCGGAGAATGCGCTGTGAATCGAAGTAACCTCTGAAGGTACTACTTCAAAATACCGTAGTGTGAGTTTTACAATACTAGATTTTTTGAAAGTAACATTTTATGTATTATGATCCAGAGCAGATACTAGCTTCGTCTTAGCACTGTTCCGCATAATTCACTACGAAGGGTGTATCGTATGCTACAAATTTTATTTTTTATGCATGGAAATCAAACGATAACTACACAACATTAGGCAGAGTAAAAGAAAATGCTTTGTTCCTATATATTCCAGTCATTATCACTAAAAAATTTATACAAATACTCTTGAAAATTACCAATAGTACTTCTTCTATAGTTGGATTTGGATTGAACCGTTTTCTACTTGCCTCTCTACACTGTATTTCGTTCCTCGGATTTGCTCGCGAGCAAAGAAGTGAAATACAGAGAGCTGGGGAAACCCTCCCTCCCGCGACACTGGCACCCAGCTTTCCATCCACCGGCGCTTCTCAAACCAACCACGGAAACTCAAATATTTGCCCCCTTGCTGGTGGCACAGACGAGCCTATTAGAATCCTGCCAACGCTTCATGTGCAGTATCACTCCTTAGAAAGCAGCTTCAGGCTCATTTGGAGAGGAACAAGACAATGGAATTATTGAACAACAACCACAAATTCCTACACAAACGATTTAAACAAACATTTATTGCAAACTTTGTGTTGTACGTGACAATGTACATCACTTTCGTATAACATGAGTGCAACATTTGGAATATGCTAAAATAGAAAAAATAACCGGTAACTTAACGAAATAAATGAAAATGAAAATTATTTTAATGTTACCTTCCGAGTTTTTATAACCATCTGGTTTCCTAAAAGTATCAAAGTTATGCGTATAGGAAACTGTTGCGTTATACATTTGCTAAGTACATCATAAACAACGAATTTAGATAGCTTCACTTCCATCTAAGCGTATTGATACTGCTATAATGCAATCGAATGTTTTACTCATGTAATGTTGATGAAACTATGCAATATTCCCAGCATTCTCTGATCAAATCATGCATCAAATCCATGACCGAACTGACTTCAGAGATATAATTTCTTAATGCACCAGAAGAAAAAGAAATTAACGATGTGTTAAAATTATATCACACTTAAAATTATTTCAGGCTTAAAATAAATAACAATTTTTTTGCATTATGGGAAACCCAAAATATATCCTGTTTCTACCATAAAATACTTGGCAAACTCCACAGATTACATTAGGCGAAAAAGGAAAGAAATGGTTAAAAACATATTCCTCCCGTTTCAATGTTCCACCCCTCAATAATGCTAAATATTGGAGAACCAGATATATTGCGAATTAGGTACTAACGAGGAAGGCACTTACAATTTATTTTATATTCCACCGTCAAAAACAATAAATTACTTTTAATTAATTTTAGTGATTGTTCCTTCGCAAAAGAACTTTTTCAAAATAAATGATACACATGGAACAAAAGGGTCGGCAGATATTATTCAAATTAATTGTATTCATCATACTGGCATCATTGAACGTTAATTACAATCCGTTATCACAATAAATGCTCGAGAATATCCACCTCTAACAATATGTTGAATTGTACTAATTTTAAAGAAATGTTAATGAATATACTGACATTGTTCTCTTGTACTATCATAATTAAATTGAAATATGTAGTACGACCTTCTAAGTAGACAATATTTTATTGAAGTTCATGACGTTTGAACAACTGCTTACTGTCATCATCAGGCGATTGTAATATAAAAACAAATGTTATTTCATCTTGGTAACAAAATGAAAACAAATTAACTGCATATACAAGAAAAACAATTCCGTGGAATGACGACAACGAAAAAAATGCGAATAAATAATATGAAAACAAACCATCCAAGCAGAACAACCAAATTAAAAATTATAAATTTAAGATAATTTGTCAGTGTCCGTGTGTGTGTTCAAAGTGTTTCTAGTGAGTTTGATGTGTAGCTTTTCCGAAATAATGCGTTTGAAGTAATTTGGTTCCCGATCTAATATTCACACATTATCCCTATAATAATTTTTATCTAAACGGTATATTGACGTAACATTATGTTGGTGTGTGTTTATGTTTCGTTAGTGTTCTTTGATCCGCGTCAGTAATGTGCGTTCAGTCAGTCCAATAGAGCAAAAACCAACGAAACAACACAACAACATAATGTTATTTCATTGTATTGTTTAGATGAAGATCATTTGATATATTGAGAAAATGTTTCAATAGTAGCTCTGGAACCGAAATACTTCAAACGCATAATTTCGGAAAAGTTACACAAAGATTACTAGAAACACTTTGAATTCACACACGGACACAGACATATTATGTTAAATTTATAATTGTTTATTTTGATTTTCTACTTTTTGGTTTGTTTTTGTATTATTTATGTTTCTATAATATTGTTTATGTATACGTAGTTAATTTGTTTTCATTTAGTTAACAAGATAAAATTAAGCAAGATAAAAATTTGTTACCAAGAAGTTTTTTAAAAAATATATTACAATCACCTGATGGTGACAGTAATCAGCTGTTTAAAATGTCGAGAGCTTCAATAAAATAGTCTACTTACAAGGTCGTACTAGATATTTCCATTTAGTCATGAAAATAATTCATGGAATTTGGAATGTAAATTGTTCCTTGAACCCACATCTCCTTTTCTGAATAGATCTTCCCTCATCATCCTCAATGTTCACTTATTGTTTGCTTCTCATCCCATTGGTCCATCAAAATTCCCTTTTCCTACGTTTCGTGTATTAGTATGCAGATAAGATATACAGGTTGTTCCGAACATAAGTGGTAGTATTTTATCACCAGGCAGGTGTGGTGTCTAGAATACGAGAAGTCTTATAGCACTCCTTTGTAACCGTGATGGGCTAGATGCGAAACACGTTTTAAAGTGGCAGAGTTTTAAAGACGATGCAGCGTAAGTTTTTTTTTCCGAAAGAATTCTCTTCATGGGTAGCAGAGAGCGTAAATTCACAAGAGTATATTTTTCACTCATGAATCACACTTCTATTTTGAAATACCATCCCAGCAATTCACTTATTTCGACGAACACGAAGATTCGACAAGTTAAATAGTGGGGCTATATGAAAGAAAGAAAAAACAAAAAGGGGGTTTAAAAATTCATAATGGCATGAAAGATATCGAAAAAATATTTTATCGCTTCTCAGAATATAATCGTATGATCATTATTCTTACAAAATACCCTTCTCTAACTTGGGATAACACGAATTATTTTCAAAGATGATTTGATTACGAATTACAACGTTATAATAGATAAAATGATCAATATTTAAATACTTTTTTAGTATTGTATAATAAAGTACAAATAAATTTAAATTCTATACAATATTTAAAATTTGTCCTCGTCAAGAAAAAAGTACGTTTCTTTACATTTTTAAAGTTTCAATTGTGATGTCGCAAATTTCCGAGTCATTGCACCGTGATAGAATGCGACCTAAAAAAAAAACTGAAACCGCTAAGTATTTACCTTAGTGGGTTCCACACCTTTGTTTCCTCTCCTGGATTAAAAGCCAATCCTCTATCTTTCTGCCATTTGCTTTAAAATGGTGATGCGGGTGATAGTCCTGACTGCTCGAGATGGATTCCCTTGAGCAGCACCTACGTGTTCAACAAGAAACTTTCAAACCACTTTTTCAAGTGTATTTTCGGAGAGCTCTGATAACGGAGAACTGCAACAGAACCAATTATTTACCTCGTTATTCCGTCAGAGCAAACGAAAACCATCTGCTATTGAGTAGTTCAGGAGAAAAATAACCCAAATCGGTCGACGTTCCCCATAGCTGGTGACTTTCATTGCTTAAAGGAACTGTTCGGTTTCATGCCCCACTTCCGCTTATCACGCATTTGCATAATACATCCCCAAAGTCGAGACGTTTCTTCAAGCGGTTAGATGTAACTAACTTTTTATACTTTTTCCGTTCTTCTTCTATTTTACGCTATTTCTTTAATAACCTCTCGTTCAGTTTCATTCATTTCACGGGTTTACCATACATTATTTCTGTGTACAATTCTCTCAGCTAAAATCTCGGTATATTTTTTATGTATTTTCCCTACTTTTGTATCCTTCAGCTTCTTATGACTTCTGTTGTACTTTTAGCGTCATACTCTAGCGTAATCCTCCTCATCTTTCCTCTTTCTACGCCGTGTCGTAGTTCTTCAAACAACTCCTGACTTCGCTTTTCCAACGAGTAGATTCCGCGAGAAAAGTATCAAACGTTTTTTTGGGCAATGACCACCGAGATCACAACATTCGGTTGCGGATGAGAACACATACGGGGTAGGTAGATGAAATGCATGAGTGCATGTGCTGTCGCTTAACCATGAAAGTCATTCCTTTCCCGTCGCGGCGCGCCTGGCGACCAATCACCTCATCTCTCCCTTCGTCGTTGCAAGCAGAGCGATTCCTCATCAATTCCCACTCCCGAAAAAAACACTCTACCAAATGCATTCCATATTGCCGCAATCTTTCCATAAGATATCTGCGTTTCTTTTATTGGATAAGAAAGCACTCACTCGATTTTGAAAATTTGACTTCACACGTACTTCTAAGACACTATCGAGAATACTCGTATTTTTAGATGTCAGTGTGGCTGCGAGGAAATAATGATCTTTGGGAATTTTAAATTAAGTTTTAATTTAAAGTAAGACAAAGTAACAGTATAAACAATATCGTGCAATTGAGATCACGGACCTTTAATAGAACACATCAATGATCACAATGTAAATGTCACAATAAATGATTTCGCAAAATGTTCTACATCAAAATGTTAGAAAAGATAAGAGATGAAATAATTTCCATATTCGTTTTCAGAAAGCAATTGTTACACGTTTGTTCTTACTCTGACCATAATAAAACATCCCAAATTCCAAGATGCCTAACAGTTTAATTTGTTATCAAATTATTCCCCCTCATACGCGATTTTCCATTCGCAGAATCCTGTCTCGCCTGCCAAGTATTCCATTCCAACAACTGAAGGCGCCGTAATTCCCTATTAAAACACATTTACTTCAATATCTCGACCCTCAACATCGCACTTTCGCTCCAGAGTGCCTCGCTGTTTCTCTACACTGAGCCGATCTCACCTCCGCTCTTGGGGATGGGCGTGGGGAACGACGAAGCTGCTCTGGTCAGCAGACGCTCGTCCACGATCGCCAAAAAAGAAAACTCAATCTCCCCTCGAGGGCTCCGCGGCCACGCAGGGTCCATTCTTCCCCGAGGCAGCACCATGCTTCGCGTGATGGCCCGGGTGGGAAGGGCTGAGGGGGAGGAAACGAGGGCATCGTGTATCCTGTCGGTGCGACTGCATACCGACGGATGAAGCGAGATCGAGAGCTTCTTACTGCCCGCGCGGAATTTTAAACGCTTGCGCATGGACGCTACCACTGGAAGGCGGACGCTTGATGTGTTGCTCAGAGATATGAGGGAGTATGTTAGGAGTCAAGGGTTTCTCTGAGGAGATGTATAACAACCGTCAGATAATTTTGAAACGGAATATTCAGAACGGCTCAGGTGGCGAGTTCTATTCAATTTCTATGAACCCCCGATTTCTACTTTCTTCAGATATACTATTTACTGATAACATTCATAAATTAATTGCAAAAAACGAGGCAATCAGTCAACAGGAACTGGTGATCGAATTGCAGTAAAATAATTGTGGTATAACCACACAGACGTGACTTGAAAATTATTACTGTTTTCATTACAATAAAATTATTAATAATAATTCTTATTATTTTACCTACATTAGAGCACTGGATGTAAAAAACGTTGGTTAAGCAATTTTTCGTTGGAAAAATCGCAGGATTCACCGATTTAAATCATGGTTTAATGGTCTTTTATCGCTTGTTAGATCAATAAAAAATAATATGAGAATAAAAATGCCAAATATTCTTGTAAACTCATTATTTATAGAGCAGTACCAGCATCCAGTGTCTGTTGCATTATTTCATATTCTTGTTACTTGTGATCTAATATATTGACTATTTGATGATGAGATAAGAAATGAAAGTGTTTCATACCTCATTCTAGACATTTTCTCTTAGCGTTTTCTGAAACGTAGTTTTGCAGTTTCTGTTACTATGCACAGATTAGATTACAAATGATTGTATCCTAAGTAATATTATTGATTAACATTTCATTAGCTATCTTACTTTGATTTAATCCAAAATTTCTAACACACAAAATACTAATTTTCTGCATTTAATACGCTCGTTTTATTAGTATGAACATTTTAGTGAAATATTTCAACAGAATGTTACTAATATAGGTTGTACACCATTCAATATTCATCCCTAATATGACTTTTGTATATGCTCATTGAGATTTAAAGAGGACAGTCTGTTATGAATAAAATAACGTTCCTTTCAAACCCCGGAAAATTGTTATAAATCCTACGGTTTACGCTGGCTAGGATTTATTCAGATTGCCCCACAAAATTTCTTCCAGTGGCAGTGTAACATGGAATTATAACATACTTTTCAATCGTAGATATACGATTTTGAATCCTTATGATGATAAGCTAATCCTTATTATTCAGTCCAGGTCAGCATCACATGTGAGGGTGTTACAAGTTCCTTTCTGAAAATATACATTTTGTCAGATTGCACCGATGTGTCCCTGAGTTATGAAATATGAAGGAAAGATCGAGTTGCACTCAATCACTGCATTTTAACCGCATTCTGACTTCAAGCTTATACTAATCTGGAAAAACGATGTAATAAGATCTGTCGAACTGTTTTTAAATATTTCATATTTTGAGTTTAAGTAAGAAAATTATTTACGTATTTAAATAAATAAGCCCAACATCAACATGCAAAGTAAAGATGAATTAATAGAAATTTGTGAGTTGAGCCACAAAGACGGAGAATTTATCAACCTCTAAATCGTCCTACTTAAATAACTTACGATTATCGAAACTGAAACACTCTTTAAGATCTTAATCGTTTTCGACTCGACACAATTTAACTTAGATAATTTTTTTTAATTTTATCCAAATGTAAGGTAAGATTTCTTTAACTTCTTTCAAAATATGATGAACTTCAGATGATTGATGAATTTCAGATATCCCCAACTAGTTTCTTCAAGTACTCTAAATCTTAAACAGGAATGATCCCCTATCACTGGATAGAAAACTAACATAAGAGTGTTACGGAGCTACAGTAGTCATATATGATCCAACTTCCGGAAATAGAGGAATGGATTTTATTCTGCCGTAAAATGACATTTTCGTTAAGATTTTTACAAATAAAATAGCTTCATAGCGCTATTAAAAGAATTATGGTACTAAAGTGTCAAAGGTACTCAAAAGAAAGCGTAAGGCATTTATTCGACTCATGGACTCTATTATCCTCCAGCGCGTACTAATGACGCGAAAAGTATGCACAATTATGGACACAAAAGATTCCAAACAAAACAGACATCATTATGGTATACATCGTGATAATAAGCTTTCGCCTGGTTCAGTATGAGACATCAGGGGATATAGATGTAATGACACTTTTTTAAACAAAAAGGATGTAATTCACCACTGGACTGTCAGCAAATAAAATATTCGGGCTTCTTTGATAGCGAGAATCGGCAAAGAAATATGAACAAAATATCGGTATGAGTTTAGGATGTTATTACAAGGACTATGCCAAGCTATTCTCATTTGAAACGTATATGACACTTGCACAAAGTAATCAGTGATTTAGATAGCATATGCAAATGATTTTGAATAGTTAAAAAATTATGAAAATCAACCTCCCGGAAAATAAAATAGTAACATGAGAGATAATTATCTTCCCGCAAATATGCAACAAACCTCTTCAGAAGCAACGCAATATGCAAAAGAGAACTGACTTGATGAGCTCAATTAAGTTTACAGTAGGACAATTTATATCTCCACAGCAATAGTTCAATAGAGCAAGAAATTAGCCAGTACATCAAGACGTTTTGGCAACAAAAGGATCTTTATCCTTGTGCTCCGAAGCAAACATCTTCACTGTGTTCCTACGAAGCGAGTCGGCATAAGAAGTGAGGGTCCAGGACAAAAGTCCGGCCGTTCTTCTAGAATCCACATATCCTTGCGTTTGGGCTTCCCCTTCGTGACCACTTGTTCGGACAATAGCTTTCCTCCCGCTCCTCCATCCCTGTACGCGTCTCCTACTCCAGTCATACGAGTCCTCACTCTGTCTTCTGTGGTGCCTTTTTCTCTTTCTTCGACCGCATACCTCTAGCAAAATTTATGTCATGGTGGTCCAAAGATTGTGTTATGTATGAATAGTACAAATAAAAACTCGAAACATCAATTATCCTTAATACCTCTTCTATTTCATTCAATTGAATCAAACAGTTTCAACGAGCGTTTCTCATTTCTGGCGTTCAATTTCAGTATACTATCATCAAACACTTTTGACTTTTTGTATATTCAAACGTAAATTCACCACGTCATTCTCATTCTGGAGCTAAACATATAGACTTTTATTTTACATACACTAATCTACATATTTTCCAACGAATTGACTAATAAACCATATGAGATTTATTTTAAACTCACAGATGCACCTTGACTTGCGAGAATTAAGTCAATAGATACACAAAATTGATTTGGAAGAGAAAATAAAAGTATTAAAACAGTAAACTGCATAAAATTTCAAGGATTCTTTTTATTTACCGTTAAGGAAGTGTGTATTCCAAATTGATTCTTAAAAATACTATTTTTTTCAGAAATTCTGGTCACCCTAGAATATGAGATTTTTTAATGGTAATCTACTTATCAGATTAACACCATACCTCTCAAAATAATTCTAATACATTTTACACAATAATGTAAACAAACGCAGAGTTTATTCACCTAAAAATCTGTTCCGTCAATCGACAAGACCACATATATAACCACTAAGATATCTGTAAGCTGGTAAGATTTTAATTAAAAAAAATTAAATGCATGGAACTGAAATAAATGACTTGCTTTTTGTTTTCAGTTTAAACTACACCGACCTCAAAATGTTTTACATCATATTTATTTCTTACTTCCTTTTCATTCAACCGCATTAAAAGCATTATCTTCTTCACTTCGTAAATTCTATAAGAAATATATTGCAATAATAAAAGTTTTATTTAATTTAGGAAGGCTAGTCGTTGTAAACAAAACAATCAGTCAATACTGCTCTGAATGCGATAGAATGTTTCCACAACATGTCTCCTATAAGCGTATTTGGTTTCACTTCCATTTAGTACATTCCTCTCCCCTAAATTTCTTAGTAAAGAAAAACATTTTCTTCATAACTTTCTTCGCGGTTACTGCGCCCTCACCCATCGCATTACGCTCATAACCTGCCTCAACGTGGTCGGTATACGGTGGAAAGAATGAACACAGTGTGCATTTCTAAGGTAAATATCAAACACAAACTGAATGGAAGATATGCGGCAAAGCAGATGCCCGCTAAAAAGGTCAAAGAGGGTCCATCCACGCATACTACACGAACACGTAAGCGTTGAAAGAAGAAAAAATGTAGATGACGTCTTTCGGAAAATTGAAAATGATTCAAGTTTATTTCAGTCTCCAAAATTCTCTGCGCCGAAATCAACCACAAACAATGTTTTATAAATAGTAAGTTTGATTTTTAACGCTCCAGATAATGAAGCATCGAATAAGGTATCGAAAAAATAAGGAAATGGCAGTTTCTGAAAGATTCACTTTCTAACACACTAAGTTTTGAAGAAATACTTAAATAACTACATATTCCAGTAATGCACAAGACATTAGATCCATAACGTTATTTCACTGTTGCCTTAGCAGATATTTCATATTGTGATTAAATAAGCTCCCAAATTATACGTGATTATTTTATTCCTCGGAAAAACATTTAAAAACTTCAATTCCATAAAAGTTCAACTGAATGAAAGTAAGGAGCGGTACCGGGATTCGAACCCGGAACATTCAGTAAAGCGCATAATCTGTTACCTAGCCGTGAGGTTAACAGCAATTTAAGATATAAAAGCATAAAAGTTAACATGGTCAATAGACATCAGTTTTTCACTCGTTACACTGAAATAGTGTGTTAAAAGAATTGTCACATTCCTCAATCCGTTTCAAAATAAATAAGATGGATCACTTACTTATTATTCTTTAAAATCAGAAAGCAAAAGCATTTTTGAAAGTATATACGGAAAGATTAAACACAATATAGACAATTTCCCGTGTGAATATTTGATGGTTCAAAAAGGTTTTACTTTTGACCGTCATTACGTAGCCCTGTTGCGAGGGCTGTGTGATGGACACTGTGTACAGGTTCTAGTACTTCGTTATAAATACGCAGTGGAAGTAGAAATTCGATTTTCTTCCTGACATTCTCGTAAATGGAGAACACAAGAGTATTTATGTAAACAAAAGTGTATTGTGTGTGGAAGAACAAAGTAGCATGAGTCCAGAACGAGCACTGAAGATAACTCTAAAAAAAATTCGTCACAACGGAAGCAAGGTGAAACGGAGAGAAATACAAAAATGATGCAGTAAACCGAAAGACGATATATCACCAATCCGAAGACGGCGAGGAGGAAGCGCCGAGACGAAACGATGGGTGGAACAGCATCCGGAGACCGGATAGGACGACAGGCGAAGCGTACAAGAGACAGATGGTCGGGCGTCCATACCCTCCACACGCTGCCCATTTTTTAACTTCCTAAAGGACGCCCGATACCAAACGAGGCAGAGCTCGAGCCGGCGTCGTCGGCAGCGAGATGGCCTCCAAAGCCCCGCCCATCCCTGTTCGTCCCTCCCCGACCACCCGCGCATTTCCACTCGTCCCCCCTACCCGTCACGAGGATCGCTGCGCGTTAGCCGCGGAACTCCCGCGGGCGGGCAACGGCTCCTCTTCTCCCCCACAGCAGTTGAGGGCTCCGTCTCCTGGGCCCCTCGCTCCCCGCGCGCGTCTCCACAGACGCTGATGGGCTCAGGCTGTCTCCTCCTCCAGCGCCCACAGATTTCACTGATGGAGGCTCGGGCCCGCCCTTCGCCGATGCGCCTTCGGGTTCCCGGTTCCCGTCCGTGACCCTTACTCCAGTCACGTCATTGCCACCTCCAGGCGCTGAATGACGTTACGACTCTGCATTCCTCGTAATTGCCTTCATTACTACTTTCATCAGTCACATCATCCATCACATCTCCTCTCGTCACCCCACGAACCCACCCCACAGGTATCGCCGAACTAAACGTCCGTCTCGACGATATCCAAACACTCCGCAATTCCACCTCCCTGTCTTCGCCATTTTGAAACCAAGAGCTTCTCTTGTTTTCGAAAACGTGGCAGGCAAACCAGGAATGAACCTATAGATGAACACCCAACCCACACTTGGCGAATTCCACCCCATTCTAATAGCAAACGAATTGGCATGCTTTGCCACGAAGAGCGGTCTAGCTCATAGAGTGACGGATATCCTCGTGAACACGTATTAACTCTAACAACAGCAGAGCCGAACGGGAAGCGAACTCCACACAGTGAACGAAGAGAACAAAAAATCATGGCGTAGTTGGAACAAAGCGAAAATGACGGGGAGAGAGCAATGTTCTAGACTGTCGTTGATGGAAGGGAAAGGTTTTTGGAAATGTTATGAGCTTCGAGTCTCTTGATGTTGCATGTTAAGTGGATCTTCAACGCCGTAATGACTAACAATACCACGAACATTTCAAAACGTTCTTGTTTTTAAGAGGATGTTACGTAATAAATAATTTCTAAATCGATAACTAAGAGAGGTAATGAAGAAACCACATCTTATGTTTATTAAGTAATTCAGACGATATAAAAATATTTGTCAGATATTTGAGTTGAAAATTTCTTTCTCTACGCAAAAGAGGTTCAGAAAAGCTAACCTTAATATCTTTGATCCTGAGACAAATTTAAATTTGGGTCAAAATGAATTCAGTTACAAACACTTTAAGAAAGAAAAGAAGGAACGTTCTCCGTTAAAGGAAATATTTCGAAGAAATGGAAATATTAAACAACGTTCGAGATGTCAAAGACTTCTGCCATATCTTATTTGGATGATACAAATGGTGATTTAACATTAACTTGAGAACTACGAACTTCTGTCTCACTTCCAAGAATTTTCTTTGAATTGTAGACCATTAAAGAAAGATTCCGCCTATTTATAAACGTTGTGGCATGATTATTTCTCTTTGAAATTTCCGTTCGCTGCGTCCTCTCAACTCACGCAAAGATACCCTCTAATATGCCACCAACCACTTGTTGGAGTTCTATTTCTCACTAGAGTGGTCACGAGGGTTTTATTGCATTATGCCCTTCTTTGAGCATTCTGCATGACCAAACCTCACGACGCGTGAAATTGCTACAGCACATCAACCGCCCAACGTCACCGAATCTGCGCCAACGTGGTGGAAAACAAGCGAGATATGGCACAAGCGCCCTCATGCCGATTCTGATAAAAGCGCAACATTTTGGATACGCCCCATCCGCAATACAAACCATATTTCAGTAAACACCATTCTCCGAAACTTATTTTAATGATCGTTCAAATTGAAACAATCCACTACACTTTCTCTTGAACGGTAAATTAAATCGATGATCAACATAAACTTTCTTCCAGACAACAGAAAGAAATGGTTTTGCAATATTGCTTCTAGAACGTCCCAATTTGGGTGTCATAAGAACAACGCAAGATAACTATTAATTTTATAACCCAATTTTCATTCATACAATTTATGATTTCATGGCAACAAATTAATGCAGCTTGTAGAAATCTGAGAATGTCCGTGTCATTAAACTTCTTTGGTACAAGTATTACCAGGAGCATGTGTCCGTTCAGAGTTGGAAAACAATTTTATTTGTCAGAGCTCTTCCTTAGTGAAATACACGGTAAGTTGATTCCTACAAATTCTGACTATGCTTCAGTCAATAAATTCTCTTCTATAGTAGTATATTCAGCCGAAATACTTTCTTCTTTTTGAACAAGAATGAACTATTAGCGCAATCAAAGATAAAAGATGTGTGGACTACATGTGCAACTACAATGTTCGATTTTCTAAGAACTTAAATACACTTATTATTCAGTGACGACTTTTTTAACCTTCTCGCCAATACTTTTACAACGTTAATATGACCTTGCTATTACTATGCTCAAAAATTCCTTTAACAAAATATTAAAATATGCCTGTAGGAGGGAGGACACAATGCTACAAATCCTAACTTCAGAATAACGGTTATTTCTTAAATGAATCACATCCTTATTAGAAAATGCGCGCCACTGAAATAGCTCTAAAACTACGGAACATGTGACAGAGTAGTCTACACCGCCCTCAGCAGCAAGTGGGCCACTCACCGGCAAGGCTGTAAGCAATTACACGCTTCAGAAAAAATCTCATTAAGTCATTAATAGTCTTCTCGTCTCGCCGAAATGGAAAATGAACTGCTTTATTGGCCCATTATTACGCAAAAAGTCTGCACCAACGTTGAGAGGAATAGAAGTCCGCATCGTGTTGCAGTGGCGTCGACAACACTGCGACCCTTCAAGTGCTTCCGCGGATTGCTAGAACGGAGGCGTCGAAAACATTCGGAAGGGGATTCTTTTGTCTAGAGATCCGCCACAGATTGCATTCAAAAAATGCAACGCTTAGCACAATATTCTCTAGTTTACAGTATTTTCTTCGTCACGGCGTTTAAAATTTAGCGGGCGCAATTCAAACAATATTCGTGGAACTCGACGACATATCCCACCTTTGGAGATGAAAAGACGTCAGAATATTTTTTTCTAAAAATTAGTTATTAATATCACAAACTGTGATGCCGTAGCAAGATGGCCGAAATGTCAGTTTTCAACACCTCGACGCGGCGAATCCCGGACAGCCAAGACTCATCTGATTCCGGCCACGGAAACCTACACTCTCATTTTTATCTTCGAATTGGGACTGCGTATTCGAGATGAGAAAAACGAAGTTAATATAAATTCAAATTATCCAAGAAAACGAAATTAATTTGAAATTACCTTATAAAAACATGCTTTTGTACTCAGAGGATCAAGTAAAAATTAAATTGAACTTCAAATGTAAGATACGAATGCGACGTAACAGTACACCTGTTTTCGTAATTCTTCCCTTTAAATGTTGAATTTACTTATGGATCGTTGAAATGGTTCTGTATTTGCTCCAATTTAGGAGAGAGGTAATACTGTCCTTTTAAGTGTGCAATGACCTCATCTACCGACTATTGTAACAAAATACTCTTAAAACGTCATTGAGAATTAAAATACTAGAATCCGAGGCGTGTTATGCTTTCTATAATTCGGAATTTTTCTAAGATTCTTCAAAAGAAGTTTCATGAAAAATATTAATTATCAGAACACACGGCAATTCAAAGAGTCATTCAATAATATTTAATTTGAAGAAAATTAATGAAAAATAAATCATAAAACAATACCTTCATGTAACGCGCGGTGAAGCAACCTGTCACTCTACAAAATAGGCAGAAAAAAACTTCGAATCACATCAGACGTATATAGCACGAGTTTTCCAATTTTTTTACAGGTTCCATTTTTGTTCTTGAAACGGTAAAAAGAAAATGTAGGGTAAAATATAAGATAACGTTTTATTTCAAACAAACGTACCTTATGGCAGAAAAAAAGTATTAGGGAAAGTGAGGCGAATACATTTTAAAGATCGCAAGTTGTTTTCCTTTGTTGTAATTTCGACATCATAATACTTGGGTAAGATTAACAATCCTATGGGTAACGAACCAAGAACCCATGGCAATCCCTTGTCGTAGGCTTTCCCTCACGAGGAGTGTCTCCCTCTCGCGTCACACAGTGGCCCCTCCAGTGGAACCCAGTGCACCTCACCCTTGGAAAAGAATATCGAGAATGTAATTCGAGGCAGCAGGGGGGTGGGCTGGATTGCGAAGGAGCGCCGTCTCCAAGGAGATCGTGTATCGCCAAGTGGAGGCTCTCGAATCGAAAGGCAACCCACTTTCTTTTGCGCCTCCTCGCACGACGCGACAGAAGGAGGCTTCAAAGAGGATTCTCAGCATCACCTCCTCTCCAAGCTAACACTTTCCTTCTCTTCCATCACCTACCCAGCCATGGAGACGCGATCACAACAAGTATTTGTGAAAGGAAAAGTTATAAATGGGCTTTTCACTCAGAAATAAAATTGATGCCAACAACAAAATTAAGGAACAGTTTTTGTTTGCAAAGTCTTAAATGCGGCATTCATTCAAACAACCAAAAAGGAATTCTATGACGTTTTGGGGGAGGGGGGTTAGAGTGTGTAGAAATATAATATTTAAATTAAATAAATAATGCAATACTTACGACCTTTTAAAGACAAACAATATAGATTTGTTTGGTAAAAACTCACAAGTCGACGTCAGGTGATTCAAATAATAACAAAGTACAACAAGGAACACAACAACAGAACAATTGAACATGATATTAAACATAAATATAAACACAAAATATGTTTACAAAAAAGCAGAAACTACACAAACATGATATAGTATTTTATAACGGACGTTAATTGTAGTACAATGTAATATTCTATTCCACCTATTTCAACCATTTCTCCAGTTTCTTAATTGAACAGACACAAACAACTGTTCTCTTCTTAATCGTTTCCATTTCCGACTGATCCGAATCTGTTTCCACTCTTGTTCTTTTATGTTTCTCATGCAAATCGAATATACGCGCTTCCATAAGAATAGAAAGACGAGAAGAAATTCTGGATAATATCTACAGTTCGATAAACAATTTTCAGATGGAAGCTAAAAGAAGACCTTTGAAATCTTGGTATTCATATCCGTCTTCGAAAGACTAAATACCCTTGAGGGTGGAGGCGGTGATGGGTCGAGTTTTAGAACAAAGAGACAGCTGCAATAAAAAAACAGAAGAGCGGTCCTTTGGACTTCGAGAAGGAATCGGAGAAAATTATTCGATAATCCTCCCTAACATGAACTAAAAGAGGTATCATTTACGACCAGCGATTCGTCATCGTCGATATCCCCAATTGTACCACAATACTCGCGAGAGCAATCACCTAAAAACAGTTTGGTTTGAAAAAGGCCAATAACAAAAAAAAAACAAAAAAAAAAATTTTTTCTTCCTTTCTTCCTTCGATTTTGCGAAAACGAAACGAGTAAATCTGTCTTTATTTATTCATCTATTTGCCAAGAATATCGGAGTAAAGAATTACCAAGTTCAGGAAAGAATGCACAGAATCAGAGAGTAAAACTTATTTTATGAAAGACGAAACAATTCAGTATTTACAATTACTCCTGGAAATTAGTTCATTTTGTTTCGCAAAATGACACCAAAGGCAAAAAGCACGTACAGTCTTTAATGCAATAAAGCTATGTTTTTCAATATGAGACAGTTAAATCACACGATAAGATCACAAAAGAGTTGTGAGAGTAAAAATGTGTTTGACATTGTCGGTTCAGCGTTACATAATGGCCAGTAACCCGCTTCTCGTCTGTTGGTCTCCCACAAAATACTGCTTTTCACTTGAACGATTAAATGGAACTATTAAACAACTGTCGACCTTTTTTGTGGCTCATTACCCACCATAGAAAAATATTAAATAATTTAATAGAACATTCAAGATCTTTTATTGGCGGTCATTAAGTCCTAAAACTACACTAGGTTTTCAAGATGAACAAAAAGCGTGATGACAAAAACTTACGTACGTTCTTAAATACTAATATAATGACGTAAACCTATAAATGCAAATGTTAAATTTTATGTCGTTTGAAAGTATAGAAAAAAGAGAATAAAAACATTTTAATTCATGTTTTAGGACTATAATACGAAGAACTTGCAATGCGGTATTTCTTAAAAAACCATAACATTTTAGTGCAGAGCATATCAAATTAACGAATACATATTTCTTAATTATTGGATGCTTAAAAAGATGTGTTTGTCGCGGATGATAATTCAAATAAAATTATTACTTTTAATTAAAAAATATACTATTTCGTCTCTATATTGTAGTGAAAAATGAGATCGAATGTGGTCGTGGGACGATAAAACTTTATCTATATATCAGTCCTACAATGAAGACTTTTTCGATCAAATCCTCAGAAGGAACATATTTTCCACTCGGCCAACTTGCTGTTCCTCTTACCGATAAAACCTGCAAGAGACACGAAACCACCAAACGTGGCTCTACTCAACCAGCCCGCTTCCGCATCGGAAGGGAGTTATATGAAAGCACGCTTCTTAGAATAGTGGCAGGTTAACTCCCCCTTTCAAGGTCGATCACGTTCTCTGAAAAGCAATCGTATTTGAATCACGCATTGCACAAGGCGCTTTCTATATTTACCTGTCTCTTTCTCTACTAACCCAAAAATTGATCTAGGATACATGTGAAATTCACGAAATTAAATAGGTTAATTATGTGGAGGAATACTTAATACACATAATATAATTTCTAAATAATATTAATTGACAAACTGAATTATTTGGGAAAAGATATATTAAAAAAATTTTAATAATTAAATAGCTCGTAAAAAGCATGGACTTGAGTTGCACAATCAGTAGGGGTTAATTTTATATAAACGTTTTTTCGTTACGGTAATCATGTTTATATCGGAGAAAAAATTAGTTCACGTGAGTGATTAAACTTCAAAACAAATCTAAACAAACGACAAATCGTTCATTCGAACTCGTACATTTTTACCATGAGAATAACATAATTGTCCATTACCTTCAGTACTTTATTATGTTACATTTTCATTTCGATATGCGGAAACTTATTAATTAACTCGTACTACTCCCTTGTTGACAAGCATTCCAAAATGCGATATCCGCCGTTCCCTTTTCGACCAGTATTCGTGTAATCTTTTGCAAGCAATGCGTCGAAACCCTCGTCATCTCCCGTGTTTCGTCGTTTCTTTTGCATATGCCCTTCTCGACCTCCGAGANCCCCCCCCCCCGACGCTCAAGGGTACGGTTTTTCGCTAAAATGTTAACGACATCACAACCACGGAAGTATTGATCAGAAACCGCTGAGAAGCTAAAATGTCACCGGGGGCCATGTCGTCGCCAGCACTGCGACAGGAATTGGCTGGTGGAAGGGGAAACTAACTCCATTTGTGATGGAAGGTACATAAGAATCCTTTTGGACAGTCATTCGTGAATAGTAGAGCTTAAGAATAATGAAACGATACTATTGTCTGATGTTCCATTCCCTCAAGCACGCATCGCTGAGATATTTTATTCTCTTAGACCTTTTAAAACAGGACATATTTCTTCTTACGTACGCTAATGCTGCAATAATTTAAGACTCGTCAATCTTCAGAGTTTTCTTTAATGATGTTTTGAAATATGTGGAAATGAGAAAAGATAGCGAAATTATTTATTAAATATAACTGATTTGCGTGATTCTCTTCTTTCATCAAAGACAAAAACTTGTCTATTTCAGTGACAAACACGTTACAAAAAAAATTAGCAAATTGAGTCACAAAATACATCGAAGTAAATGTAAAGAAATGGAATGTCAAATGTTTTTCTTCTAGAGCAGTTGCTTTTCTTAAACCTGTTCCTGTAAGAAACGGTGAAGGAAAGCCGATACTGTAGCGGTGCCTCCATTCACGAAGTGTAAAACGCGAATGACTGAGAAGCATGCCGCTCCGGTGCGCTGACAACCTTAGAACTTTAACGCCTTCCTGAGAAGTCATTTAACCCCGATAATTTTTTTGCTTCGTGACTTCATCACCTAGGAATTTGAATGTATGAAAGCGAGAGCTGCTGAGACGCCGTCGTGCAGGAGCAGCGGAGCAAGCGACGGGAGAGGAAATCGGAAGTTAATTACTGATTCAGGAAGGGATGGAAAGGGGGCGCGACAGTTATTGGAGCGAAAAATATAAAAGATAATGATACAAAAAAAACAGGGAGGGCAGTATTCTAGAGACAAGTACGAAGGAAGCTACCGACAAGCTACGTGTTTTGTATAAAAAAAACTTCAGAATAGGAAATACAAAGTAATATTTGAATGTACGTCAATATTTCTTCTTACACTGAAGGAAATGTATTTGTAAATATTCTCTAGAGTGGTGATGAAGTTAGGACGAAGTAGCAAAGTGAAGGATATCTACCATTATTTCCAGATTTATTTTAGCAGAGTATTATGGGAAAATGCTACATGAATATTGGACAATTATTCTCAATGCTCCGGAAAAGTGGTGATGAGCCATTGTGTTCAGCAATATTGACCAAGATATCTGTGGGAAATGATAACTAAATTTCCAGTTTAGTTGGTATGTTAGTCTATACGAAGTTTTATTTAAGGTTTTCTAGCATTTATTGCAACTATTATAAAGTTGTCAGCATAGCTGGTGAATTTTCCAATTCTCTACGGAATATTGTCCATGAAATCTGGGTGTTTGTTCCACCAAGCCTTCGCTTCGTCCCAACGTTACTCGTATTTTCAATTCCAGAATCCAGCTTTAATTCCAGTGTATTTAAAATAATCATCTCGTTTGTTCCCTTATTTCTCAAATTAAAAACGTTTCCCATTCTCTTTCTTTTTATGTACAGTGAAAATTCTATTAATGGACGCTTCTTAATAGAGAACATTCAACTACGGACACTTTTTGACTCGCCACCATTTTATTCTAAGTTGACCTTAACACCCAAAAATCAGACAATTTTAACGTCCCTTGAGTGTCCGTTTTAGAGAACTGTCACTGTACATGCAGCAACCACTTCGTGATAGTGATATTATTTCTGCAGTGCAAGGTAAAAGAAGTAGTGCGGGAAACAAGAATACTGAATTATTTGTAAGATATTAGCATAGCGGGAGCAAATGATATAATAAAGAGAAACATTTTATTTTCTAACAAAAACTGAATTTTAAACCACATTCTTCAAATTTCTTCCGTCATCTTGTCATGAAAGTGTATTTAAATCAATCTACAATCACGTTACTTATTCGGCATGTTCAAGTAGTTTTACACAGTTTAAAGCATTTATTGGTGTTTCAAATTATTATTTAAAGGTCCTAATATAAAAAATATTTGTTTTGTATGGCGATTACAAAGAATTCATCTATGTTGATCTATGAATTAATGAAAAACGAGTTGGACCTTGTGAAATATCACGCGATTTAACTTTCAATGCGGTCATCCCGAAATTAACACCCCAGCCCTTTACTTTACCTACTTTCTGACAGATTTCCACATTTATGTTGGGCGAAATTTCAGTAAACATGAAGTGACACGTCGATAGCGATGATAGGAAGAACATGGGGCTACTGGTCCGGGGAACACAGTCAAGGAGCAAGTGACAGAATGATGAGGAGAGAGCAAAGGGCGGAAGTCGAGAGGAGGACAGACGCTGCAGAGGACGAGAGGAGAAGAGCTCGGGGCGTCGCGCGGGGAGTGAGTATGAGGACAAGAGGCGCCAGGACGGTGGTGGCTGGCGCCGCTCCAAGCGTTCTTCCCCACCCATCAGCGGTGCTCTCCAGGAGCTCTATTCAGCGACGCCTCGTCCCTCTCCCCTCTCCTCATCCACCCCGTCTCCATCTTGCGCTGTATCCTCTTTTCGTTGCGCGCCTATCTCCGATGCGCATGTTATTCCTACATACGAGTATTACTTCTTTGTGCCTTCGAGGTCTTTGTTCTCGATTTCTCTTTCTTTCCTGAACTACGCATTTCACTTTTCTCTCTTCACGTTTTCTAATGACGAAGGTTTTGCTCCTCGCTCAACAACCCTTGCGGTTGCTCGCACCACCTATTCTCAACTCCCTCATTCTAGCTGTATCTATATTCACCATTAACTAGTTCCTAAGCTACTGCAGACCACTCAGTTTTTAGTGGCCAGGACTTCTTCCAAGTGACATATAGATGAAGCATAACACATCCTCGTCTGTACATACCGACTTCAAAGGGACATCCACGATTTCGCCTTGCCCCCTACTTTTCTTCAATCTTTCCGAAAGGCTTACCCAATGCAATTCCCAACGGAAGTTCCTTCTTTACAGATCACCGCAAATATGACCACAACCAGAGACATCCGGTCGTCCCCACTAGTTCGTCGATCTCCCGCTCTACGACCCGCCACTCCCCTCGCCCCTTGTAGCCAGAGGCACAAGCTCTGGAGTACCTCTCTGCACCCTCTCCGCTCCACCCGGCGCTCTTCGCCGCGCACCTCCAGAGGCTTCCGTCGTCTGCTGACGAGGACTAAGAGCAGCATCTGTGGATCACGCGGCCCGCGAACGCTCTTCGAAGAGGTGGTGTTCCGCGACTGAGAACAACCGTGCCACCGGAATATAACATACGCCTTCTAGACGGAAAATTCCTGTAATAACAATTCGAAAGAGATCGCGGGAAAAATTCTTCAGAGCATACTTTATTCTTCAAACTTGTTTTCGAAACTTTCGTTGTAACTTTACTATCTCCATTTCGAGTAACATAAAATCAACATTTATTATATCCTCTACGATAACATTCAAGCAGATGTAATGATGTGTTTCTCATTATACAAAATAAAATGAATGAATGTTTGATGTTGTCTTTTTCCCTAAAGAAGATAAGTTTAACTTAAAAAAAAACATTGTCCCGGGTAAAATCTACATTAATTGGTTTGCTAGTATATTTTCTTATTTGAACTGATCGATGTTTCAATGATGATGTCAATGCTTTTTTCCAGAAACCCCAAAATCGATCTTTTCATTCATTTTCCGCATACTGCATTTTCCGCATCGTGAAATGACAGATAAATCATATCAGGAGAGATATGACCCAGTAATAGCGGCACACGTCTTCCACAGATAATACCCGAGAATACATCAGCATATTTTGCATGCAACGCGCCGAGGAGTATAAGCATACGTCGCAGTCCGGAGCGCCAAAGTCCCGAGAGCGTTATGGAGAAAAAATGAGGAAATGTGCTGGGGCCGCAGGTGCGGCGAAGACAGGCGTTCCCTCCTCCCCCTCCTCCCGACCACGGCTGCAGCCGCTGTCACCAAGTTCCTCGCACTTTCCTTCCTCAAGTTCTTGCGAAAAGAAACTGCGGAGGTGGACGGAGGATCGGAGGACGCACATCAATCGGACCTCAAGTACCATAAACGTACAACTGCAGGTCGAAGGTTCGCTGTTGCGCAGGGGACTTATGATGATTGAAACTTATTTTAAACTTAACCAATGCAATATTTTCACGATGTACGCAATTGTATCCCTTCCACTCTAACGAAGAAGGTCTATAATGAATTATCACAAAGCAATTTCGGGAAACACTCAACAATATATTTTCTCTTATAATCGAAAGAAGAAAAGTCAAAATTTCAAAACTTTTATGTTTACATTATATTCTGCAAACTTCCATGTTGCACTCACATTTACGTCAATGTCGCCAGCCCCCACTTTTGTGTTTTTGAATAATGGGAGTATGCAATTTTGTACGAACTTTGTACCGCTAAAATAAAATTTTGTACCTTTCATATAAAAAAGTTCTTAACAATTAAAATTTGAGGAGTGGGTGAAATTATCATCAGCTCCCACTTTCAGGATAGAGGAAAAACGGATAATGCCATCTGGTGGTGGAAATAGTGAAGAATATATAATCGAAGTTTTTTCACAAATGTTATAAACGAACAAGTTATAAACAAAATTGAAACCAGCCGCCCCCATTTCGAAAAATCTTTTAAAAGTCATACAAATCGAATTTATGAAATTTGTACCATTTCGTGTCGCAAAAATATAATTCAAATTTACCTAGGTAAGTGCGTAATTACTATTACGATGAAAAAAACGACACTCAAGGTGAACTCTAGATACACTTGAACATTTTCAAAGCCTATAACTTTAAAAGTATTGGTGCAACAAAGAAAATGAATAGGTAAATTTTCATTGAAAATTTTATTACTTTGTAGTTTTGCATATGAATTAAGTTTTGCTAGCACCAGTAGTTTCGGTGACATGTGCAAAAATTGTAAAAAAAATATTTCTTAAACCCCCTACCCCTTACACCCCACACCAACTAGTATGATTAACAGTATGTAGAATTGAATAATTATGCCAAGTTTTAAAACTCCGGGACCTTTTTCCCTCGATGTCTAACGTGACTGGGATATTTCTCCAGAATATTTCCAGGTTTCATATAGGATTTTTACAAAATATTATGTTTAAAAGACCCATTAGTAAGGACCAACATTTGTCGTATTGCAAATTCGTCCCTCATTCCTCGGGAAGGTTTGTCAATTAATTTTCATCAGTGTACAGACTAAAGCTCGGATGAGTATATCTACATACTCATCAATTCCATAAGGCATGCGTTACCATGCATGCTGCTATAAGGCATTCACGGAGCGCGTTGAGGTTAAATTAATCGAATATATAAATTAAAAATAATTGAATACGTAGTTCCCAATTTTAATAGAAACAAAAACTTTTCTTGCATAATACACGATCTCATATTACTTCTCGATAACAAAGTTAAGGCGAAACAAAAGCCATAAGGTTGATTAATAGGGTTGTATTTCCACGCACAACGCTTCGAATTCGACCAATAAGTTCAGTTCAATGGAAATAAAAAAATTATCTACTCACTCATCATACCTCCTTTTTAAAAAAAATAGGTTATGAAAAAATTCCAAAATCAAGGAATTACATTACTTGCCACTTTGCTTTATTGATAACTTTTTTTCATTATTTTTCAAAGATTCGCTTTTAGTTTGATTCGATCATGAGGAAAATCAGGATCAGATGAGACTTTTTTTTCAAAGCTACGGAATATAATTAATATTAATCTGACTCAAGAAATTTTATGCTTATTATTATTATTTCATAAAGGTGAAACAAATGTTTGAAAGCAATTTAATTTTGAAAAATATGTTTCATACGAGCTTGAGCAATTTGCATATGCATAGTAGGAAGAAAAGTAATTTTAAATTGTCGTTTTTTTAGAATAAATCGAGAAAGAAAAAATAATATAAAACTACCAAATTTACTAAATAAGTTACCTGACAGCATATTAGAATTAAATTTGAAATTTAAATCTAAGGAATGAATTGAAAATCTAGTACATTACTAATAATAAAATAAATAAAATAATTTCTTCAAAATTTTTACATTTATTTGTTCAAAAAAAGTTTAAGTAGTTGTAGTAGAAATTTAACATAAAATCAACAATGATATCTCTCTCTGACAAGTTTAAAAGAACTTTTTAAAAATTATTTTACGGTAACCAAGGTGTACTGTTTTCCACTTTATATAATAATATAAATCATATTTCTTTTTTTGTCACGGTGTAATTAGTAATTTTTGATTAAACATTCTTTAATTATAAAATTGTATTATAGGTGGGAATTATTTTGCAGTCATAAATGTAATGAAAATATACTTTTCTTCAATGTCGTGTGTATATTTTGTTTCTTGTAACAAAAGAAAGCAAGAAGTAAGTTTCAATTATTCTTGGGATTATGGTCATTAGAGCCCTCCTGCGCATTGGATTCATCAAATTACCTGGCGTAATCTTTCTTAACTTTAATGCGAAATACACTAAAACACTCAACATACAATCGAGAACCATATAACATTATTCAGTAAAATGGTTTCATATAGAATTTTTCACGAAAAAAGCACATATAAACGTATTGTAAACTGAGTAGGTACAAAACAATAATAACATTCATGACCCACAACTAATTCATTAGAATTATAATCCACATTCACGCACAGAGATTTTACATCCCATAAAATTTTAACTTCATTGCAACATCTAACTGGTGTGAGGACAGTTTTCTCGTTGATGGTAATTAACATTTCATTCAGTTGCCAATCTATCAAGATAAATTGATTTCTTGATCACGAGCAGTTAGAAAAATCTGCAATCAAAACATCTCAGCATTAAGTTTCATTTTTTTTCATGCAGACTGCGACACGTGAGCAAGCGGCAACGCTACACATCAGCGTGTGGGCAGTTCATGGCAATTTTTTACCTTTTGCTCAAACACGCTGCATAATTTAATAACTAGCGAGTACGCATGAATGAATTAATTACAAAGCGTTAGCGTGTAAATGATTGGAGATTCAGATGATATTTATTCTAAAGCGAGTGTTCACTCTTTCTCGCATTTACGTGCACCGATGAAAAACTTTCCTTTCATCGTTACACATTGTACTGCATAAACAAAACTATCTTGAGATATTTAATTCTAATCTTTGTAGAAATTCACATTTAATAGGAAGATAAAATAAATACAAGCCCAAAAATAATTTATTCATACATATTTTTAATATTTGTTTATAAATGTCTACCTACCTAAAATGTGTGTTTGTTTTCAATATAGATAGCTTATATAATTTAGTTTCATCTAAACTCATACACGATAATAACCTACATGATCATTAAAACATAAATAAAAATATTGTATTAAAACTTTCACATACCCAATTAAATGAATTTGATTTTTTTGTTTCCATTGCAAAACCACTGCGTGCAGAATTGCCTGAAGCAATTTCAGATCCTCTTGAATGAAACGTACCATCTTTTTATTCTTAAGAATGATACGTACCATCTACATCACTCTCAAAGAAGCAAATATTGGTAAGGGAAAATTTTACCTCGAGAAATGCTCTACTTATGCAATGTTTTCTCTAGTCGCCAGGAAAAGACGGAGACCACGTAGCTCGATTGTTTTGTCAGCCACATTGCAACAATAGAAATCTCCTTGTCATTTGAAATAACTCACAATAACAACATTCTGTTGAGAGACTTCAGACAGTTGTTTAGGATTACAATCAAAACTTGTCAAAACACGTGGAATAATATTAGTAATGTATAAAATTGAGACAGTTGTGTCAGGATTTCAAAAAAAATGTTATTTACAAGTTATTTACATGTTAGGTTTCTTTTTAAAAGTTTTTTTTATTCAAAAGGCATTTACGTTAAAAAGGAGAGCCAAAATTTTCCTTTTATGTATGAAAACATAGTTGTTACCAAGGCTAATGGCATTGAGCAGCTTGGTCGTGTCTTCCTTATCTCTCAAAGTTGCAAAAATATCAAGAGTTGTGGTGGTAGTACCACCGTCTTAGCTCTGAGGTGCCATGACGACATGAGCGTACATACAGCAGCGTCTTGTTCTATTCCATTCCTTTTGTGCCAAATGTTACAAATTTTACAAATGCATTTGCGGATAAAAGAAAAATCATTTGCTTTTTGAAGAAATTTAAATAATTTTGTACTCGTATGTGTGACAATTTCAATTAACCTTCCAAATTATCACGATCCATTTCGTCCTTCTGGGTGCAACGTTTTCTCTTTGCGCGATAAGTGTATTTATTGGGTAAAACGGTTTCAATAAAAACTTCATACTTTAACAGATTTACATGTCATCCTAAAAAGTAGTATCTCACTGCTACAAACCATAAAATATATTTGTTATTTTCACGTTTCATCTTCGCGGTTAATACATTAGATTTCAAATTACGAATTTTCTAGGAAACATGAAATTTCGCCATTCAAAACTTTAATGACTTCATCCGTGACAAGAGTCAAAACTTTTGTTGTATAAGAAGAGAGTTGAGAAGAAAACAGACATTTTGGGTCTCAGAAAAAGTCACCGTTGAAATCACTTGAGAGAACTCGTAAAAACGGGAAGGAACAGAGGTTTGGCTACAACCATGAAACAAGCCACGCACAAATGCTGTATACCGACAGAAGCGAAGGGCACATGTGACCACAGCTGCAACTGTCAATTATTTAGAGGTGTTTTATGAAACGTGGTGAACCAGTTGATACCCCAAAGCTTTCTGAAAGCGAGATGAGGTGGCTTGTGGGCACTTCGGTCAATATTAGAGTAAAAACAGGAATAGAAAAAGCAGACGGAAAATAGGAAACTAATGGTTGGTATGTGGGAACGTGCAGAGGGTTGTTCTGGAAAAGAAATATATGTAGACATAATTCATCATAAATGTATGACAATAAAATTAAGCTCAACTTTATCACTCTCAAACTAAGTGAATAATCACGTTGTTTTTAACCATGGTTTTTAATTATATTTATATAATATAGAATTTTATTATGAAAACAAAATCCTTCAGTCACGTAACCTAACGTAACTGACTAATATTGTATGAGGTATTCATAGAAATGACATATGTAAAATACAGTTTTTGGAAAAATTAAATATTGTCACGTGGCAAATACGTACGCCATGAGGAAGAAATCACAACCGCTTCAATTTCACATGATAAAAATTGTCACTTCACAAAATACCGATTCTAAACCAAAAATCGATGCTGAATGTACCAATACAACATTACGTTCTGCTTTTACAAGAGAACACCGAACACATCAGCAACGTGAATGTGGGAAACTAAAGGTGAAATTACAAAGCCACTTTCATTCGAAAGTTTTTCAAATGAATCTCTAAATTTTCACGAAAAAAAATTTCTCTCTTTTTATCTCAGTTTAAAAGTCAGTTACATTCTGATTTTATGAAAGGAGTCTCTCGTATACAACGAACTTCTCAAATAACTCACTTAACAGAACAAGAAACAAATATTCCCGATCTAAACCAGTTCTACAACGTAAACGAACACCTGTAACTAAGTACGAATGTTAAAAATATCGAAGAACGAATAATAGCATAAAGTCGGTTAACATTAAGTAATTTTATTCTGGGAAAATATTGAGAGCCCCTACTCGTGTTTAGTCATTCACGCAAGTTTTTTAACATTATTACCTGTATTTTCACAAAGTGATTTAGATTTCGCAGTATTTGTGTACGAAGTACGTTTGAAAAATTCGAATCGTAAAACATCGAAACCTAATCATTATGTCAGTTCTAAATCAACATAGCTAAAAGAAGTTAGGAGTGGCAGTGTCAAAAGATCGAAAACATACAAAGACAGTTTTTATTTAACTGAATTTAAAGGAAGGAAATTCCTTTGAATTTAAAAACATCTGAAAAAACAACAACTTAAATTCCAACTTTTGCGCAATGGAATAAACATAGTGTATTCATTAACATATTGAAAAAAATATCGTAAGGCAAGAGAAACGTGTTCTCAAGTAGTGCAATATTTTGATATAATAGATATTTTGAAATAGCCCATTACTCTCGCAAGGAGTTGACACATGGACGCCCATGCCCAATGGCGGCAATCGCAAACTGCTACATCCACTCAAGAAGAACTTCCTGAAAATGAAAATGTTGTGTTCCACATTTTCCCTTTCATATGTATCCACTTCGTATTTTCTCCCGTACAAACGCCCGCTCTGTCAGGGCAAATTCAATCCTGCCTCACTGTTTTTTCTCAGACTTTGCGAGCATTTCTGCATCCCGTCTCTTCCGCTTTTTCCGTTATAACTTGCGCAATTGTCATTCGGCAACTCCACGCTCTCTTTTCATGTCATTTCTATTTCACATGTCCCTCACAGTGCCACGTTCTTTTACCTCATCCCATCGTCACCAATAATTTCGATTTATGTTTATTTCTATCTCGTATTCTTACTTATACCCTATTTTTTCTCTCCTCTTCTTCCGGGATTTGAACATGTGAAATCGTATTGGAGGAGCGACGCGTAATACTGTCACGTTCAATTCAAACGATGTCCGTGTAGACAAAGACGATTTGATTATTCACCGCCCTCTCAAATAATCCTGTGTATTAGTTTTTATACCATCAAAAACCTTGGAACGCGCAAAGCCGAGAACAATTACGTGTTCTGTGAAAACGATATCGAAGTAAAAAGAAATAAATTAGCACGCTAATGCGAAACTAAACTTTATTGTTTTTCTCATTCCTTTCAGACTTTGTTATACTTTTTATCATGACATTCCTTTCTCCTCCATGTTTAGAAAATTAGAATTTTGAGCAGCGTATTTCATTTAACACACAACACACCTAACAATAGTATCGAAATAAAATAAAATAAAATAAACCACTTTACGTTAAACAAATAAATCGGTAATTCCATTAATAATCTTACTGAATTGGCCCGACCATATCAGATTCAGTTGTTGCATGTTGAAATCTCGTTATTTTCTTATACACATTTAGAAAATAACGTTTTTATTCACGGTTCCTAACCACAATACATTTAAACATTAATAGTCCCTTTTTAAGAGGTTGAATGACAATTCTCCAAAAACTTACTATAAATTGTAGTTTTTAATGAAAATACGAGTTTTTTTGTTGTTTACTGATGTTTTACATTTGTTGGGATGTTTTGTGTACATCAAAACCGAAGAATGACAAATATATTCGTCAGTTATGCGCTAAATACTATAAAACCAGGGAAACTTTGAAGAATTCATTTCTCGAAAACACCATCACCGCTTCCTCTGAAACTTGGAGAAAATAATGACATAAGGTTGTTCTAAAATGTAAAAAATCACTTCTGACTCTTGTACAATTTACCCTCAAATTATTAACTACTTCCTTATTTTCCTTCTCTACATTCGATAATCTTCCTTATCGATTAACAGTAATCGCTAACTTCACCACTCCAGTAGATTTTATGAGTGAATTTTTCTCTATCACCGATATTCTACAAAGCTTTAGAGATAATTAATGGAGAACGAGCATATTCAAGTACGTATAAATCCACTTACAGGAAAGAAGAAGAAAAGCTTAGAAATATTTTAAGCAACGAAATCTCACTCTCAGCGCTAGCACAACACAAATTCCAGCTGTAAACGACGGGTTACGATTCTTGTTACACGCAAATTGTATAGATAAATACAGAAAAAATATACTCCATTAAAAGTTTAGACGATAATTTTAATACCACAATAAATATTATAGCATTTATGGCAAAAGACTACACAAAAAAAGAATAAAAAATCATATGAAGTTTATGAGACGAGCGAGAAGGAAATAATGTTAGAAAAAAGAGAGAAACGTGAAATATGTGAATGATAAATAAATAAGATTTTCAATTTCATACCGAAGATCAAGGTTCCGTTATATTCTGTTTCATTTCGAAACATCGGTTCAGTCAATTTTTTCATCAAGTCCCTCGATTTCGAGAGAAGAAACTATCCGCGAGACGCAATAGTATTGTACTTGGAGCTCGCACAAGAGGCTAACCACCCAGCAATTAGACGCGTCGCTTGATTCAGAGCGGAGGGCTATATCTGTGGATCTCTGAAGCGACAGGGACTGTGTCCGGCCGCCGCGCTGCGCCGCCAATGACCATGCGGGTGCCCTGCTCCTCGTCTTCATCCTCCAACAACGCACATCTTCCTGCCTCATCTGGCGATAGCGCGTGTCTCGGACGGATGTGCAGAAGCAAAACCGTCAACGGTTATGGAGCAGGACCTACTCCGCCGTCGCTACTCTGTGCCGAGGTGACCCTTGGACGACGTTCGTTCATCTCGCTTGTTACGTCCACGTCGCACCCGTCCCATCGGCTGGACCACTCTTATCTGCGGGGCCGCTGTCGCCGCCGCCCGCGCTCGCCGTACAAAAGCGGTCGCCGGTCGGTCCTCGTCCGTCCTACCGCAATCCCCGTCGCGACTCCTCAAGGCACGTGTTACGACTGAGGCCTCGTCACAGAGTCGAAACGGATGTCTCTCGGAAGTTGATGCTCCGGGAGCATGATTACGCCTACTCGACGCGTGGTCCGGTGAAGGGGGTGAAAGGGTGGGTCTATAGTGAGAGGTGAAGGGTGAGGGAAGTCGCCGACAGATGGCGTGTGCTCTGGAGATTGGGCTGTCAGTCGATATTGGAGATTCGACGGGGTATCGGTGCGCTCGCCACCAGACGTAGCCGCAACTCAGACGCAAACAGGACTCCCCTTCCAAGCAATGCGCGAACTGTTCCCGAACCCAGGATTCCGATTCTGAACTACCACGACCCCGAGATCGCTTCCATATCTCCCAAACAATATCCAAAATCTCATCCCTCGCCCAAACACTAGTGTCACTTCCAACGAAACTCCGATCATCCGATCTAGTTTGTCGATCCCTGTTCAATGTTGGGTATCTTTCTTCTTTCTATTTACCTCTTACGTCTTTCCTTCTCTCTGGCTCATTCGCCACGTTTGATGTCGTTGCTTTCCGTCCGGAGAGTTCTCGCTTTCTTTGGGACGGCCCTTCGGAAAGCGCTGTCTGCAGTCCAGCAGCACAATGTCAATTCCAAACCGAAAGTGGTAACTGTAAAAAGACCGTCAAGTGCAATTCAGGATGTCAGTCACTTTCACACGATATGTGACATATTTGGAAATAAATCTTGCAAAATTCACTATTGTCTTTTCAAAATAATTCTAATATCTCGTGGAAATATCCAATCTGGCATTACAAAAATAGTAATTTTAAAAGAGTAATATCTATGAATAATTCTACCAGATAAAGAAATGAGCGGTTCATCAACAAAATGTCACGTACACCAACAGTATGGAATTAAAATAATGCATCCTGGTGTAACGGACGAAAAAATGGCACGAAAATTGTCTACCATCTACATCCAAAAACTCGATATTATCTTCTTCATATTAAAACTAAATATAAAAAAAAAGATGAAAATTATTAATTAAAATGAAACTAAGAATAGCCTGAAAAAATATTAGTAGATTTCAGATGTCATTATATCATGGAATTCAAAGCTTACGACAGAGAAACAGTCGCATGAGGCTTTGGTTGAGCGTAAATATCCTTCTCTGCAGTTTTTTGAATATGATCTTTTTTATGTGAGTTTGAAAACTATGAAATACCTTAAATTACAATGAAAATGTTTTCGCTAGAACACACGAACAATACTTGACTTTCTGATTTCTGGTACGAAAAAGCTATAATTTGTATCTAGGAATACATCTTTGTGCATTCAATATCATTCATTCCCTGATAAATTCGTAACCACGAATTTCTGTAATAACAATGTATAGATGTTTTCAACTATCACAAAACGAGCATCCGTCATTCTCTACTATCCTTCGAGAGGCAAGTTGAAGAACACAAGTGCTCCCGTTCCTCTTGAGCCGTCCACTATAATAAATGACCCTGTTAATTGTCGACTACATAACGTATCTCTGCTCGGTGTAGGTGCAAAGGACTGGGCACTTACCTTTGCCTGGGAAACTCAGAACTCCAGTGCGGTTAGTCCACACCTCGGCACCTTGCAATTAGTCGGTGCCTTCAAGTAAAGAATATTTTAATATTAGAAACATTCAAGGGACAATCGCATTGTGAAATCGCAACTATGTAACTTATAAAATAATGTCTAACTAACTCAATAAAACTCATGTCTGTCCCAGTCTAAATATGTAACACATTCTTAAAAGAAAGCGACAAAATTTAAAGATACCTCGGAGAAAAATTATATATATATATATATATATACTGTCTCTTATACACATCTGGGACTGTGTCCGGCCGCCGCGCTGC
>NNCF01130158.1:66709-98120 GCA_002313205.1 Laupala kohalensis | reverse complement strand
CCAAATTATAGTGCAGCAGTAAATGCCAATATTCAATTTTATTATCTATAACCAGTGACAGGTGACGGACACTAACACATCTCGAAATTTTATAATTGACAGTTTTGATATTATTACCTAAAATTAGAAGAAAAAAGTTAAAACCGAATACATCACCATTACCCAATACAA
The DNA here is from genome assembly GCA_002313205.1 of Laupala kohalensis. Classification (NCBI taxonomy): domain Eukaryota; kingdom Metazoa; phylum Arthropoda; class Insecta; order Orthoptera; family Trigonidiidae; genus Laupala; species Laupala kohalensis. Next base: position 97,949 of record NNCF01130158.1, on the reverse strand, counting down.
GTAAGATATATCGCAACTTGTTTTACGTTCAGCGCAATCATTTCCAAGAATATACAATTAGTTTCTAAACCTTTTAGAGCTAATTAATTTTTTATTTCTACTTTCCTGTGGGTTGAATGTCATACTTTTCACTATTCTTGTAGGATCAAGTCCATTTTTGCTTCAATGTAGTAAATATACACTGTAACCCCATCAGTCATTTCCTTTAGAGGAGTTCGATAAGTTTATGTATTCATACTTCTTGAACTCATCTCAAAAATGAAATTTGCCTGAAGTTCATGGGCCCGGTATATAATTATGATAATATGTTTGTGTTGATTATTGGAAAAGTATGTGAGCATGAGTGATGCTAAATCCGTATATAATTGTGTGGCTGTAAGGCATGATTGTTACGTTCAAGCATGCTCTGACTGCAGATTGCGATAACATGCATGTCTCTTTCGACTGAAAAATGTTATTTTGTTGTATGGAAAAAATTATAGCTAATGTGATTACAAATTATAAATATAAGTATTATATAACATTTATTAATATACAAACATTAATTATTAATTAATAAATAGTCATAAAATTTTATTTGATTAATCACAAATTAAGTAATAAATATGTAACATAACTATATAACAAACTATTAATATCCTTCTATGAACTGATTTCAAGACCATGGATATTTTACATGGTTCCACAATAACATTATATAAAACGCGAATTCTTTGACTTATGTCAAGTATGTATAAATGTTTTGTACGTTCGTAAGAGACGAATTGTCTTTTGTTAGACCAGAACACGTACTTGTTGGCTTCAAACATTGTTAAATGCGGATTGTTGCAGACTGATTATTTTCTTAGCTTATTATTATTATTTAATATTTTTCTCACTTCGTAACACTGGAATTTACATCATATATTAATGGTGAGAAGATTGTACTGATTTTATGGTAACAGGATTGTTGGATTGTTGTATTCTTGTGTGTTCAGTACCAATATTTGTCAAGTTTTCAGCATGGATGTGCGTGTTATGGGGAGCATGTTTGGTCCTGAATTTGTAAACATAATCAAAAATACGTATGTTGTTATTACTACATACAGCACATTTGGAAAAAGAAGTTCTTACAGAACTCATGTTTGTGGCGAATCACATTGCGTTGTAAAATTCGCATTGCATGCATCTTTGATGTATGGAATATTTGTGCCACTTTCGAATGCATATGCATTGGTTCAAGAGTACTTGTGTTTGCATGAATACATGTATGTGTGTATCATTGCCTGTTTTGGAGAAACATAACATGATTGCAATAAATTACGCTTGAGATCTAAGGGAGCATGTAAGTAGGAATGTAGCATGTTCTCCTTGCATGACAATGTGTTCATGATACATATTAGCATGTTTGTGTTGCACTAGTGCATGTAGAATGTTTGTGTTACAGAATGTAGCCTGCAACTTAGAATGAATATCGAACTCAAAAGCACGTGATGATTGAGGAATGCAGGAATAGCAAAAGAATGGCTATTCTGATTTGACAAACGAGTGTCCTGCCTTGAAGCACCTTGCGCGTGAAGGGTGTTGAAGCTTGTAGCACGTGGTCTCGAACATGTTTGTGTTCGGTCATGACTTGAATCAGCACATACTGGCTTATTTTTGTTTGCTATTACACGCTTCTGGTGGCAAAATTTACTTGGTGAATGGTTATTTTGACTTACACGATTGCTTGCACAATGCACAAGTATATACTTATGTAATGTGCATGAGTATTTACTTTGCATTGAATTACAACAATCTCATATTTCATTCCAATACGCCACTGTAATGACGTTTTCCAATGGTGTTTAATAGCATAAATGAAGTGATTATCACTGAAAGATTTTGATTTGCTAGTCTCTTGCGCTGAGGAGTGGAACACTAGAATTTTCTAATTCCGTCGAGTGTTCAGTTATCGTTTGCGTAGACTCCATATTTATTTTGGCACTGAATTACATACTAATGTTTCTCTCAAATATGAGTGTATACATGCTTCTTGGAAAAATTGTTGCACATAAATATTACGATACAATATATAACGGGTATGTTGAAACTTTGTTAAAATGATTCTCCATTAACTATTGTGTCCTATAAAATTGCATTTATTTTCTTACATTCATCTTTATATTATTTTGTCATTCTTCTTTGCATTCTATGAACACAGATCGTATGTTATTGACGTGTAGAATAAAAATCTATTTTAAAACGTTACTTTAGTGACTAATAAAATTAACCGAGTATAACATTTTTAATGGGCGTTATTTTTGTTTACGCAAATCGAATACATTTTGGCATTTAAAGAAACGATTACAGAAAGATTCCTACATTCACGAATTACAAAAATGTTCTCATGAAGACGTACAGTGAAATTGGTGCATTTACTGAAACACACAGTCGACGGTGAATTTCCTTCATTAAAATCTCTCTGAACCCTGCTGATTTCTAGTTACTTGCAAGAAGACAGTTTGAAAGTCCGTGCACCGGTGGGGTGATGAACGAATGTGAGTATACATCATTTGGCAACAGTGACGTCTGCCACCGAATCAAAATGTGACAGTCTCCATCAGTCCCGTGTCTGTTATACCTGTGCCGAAGAGCAGGTATGACGCAAAGAACTACTTCCTCTCGTTTCCTCAACCACAGTTCGAAAGTCACGACTCATTGTTCCACCCCCTCCCTTGAGGCAATTCCACTGGACCGTCCACTCTACCCCTACATTGCATCTGCACAAACAGTGGATTGTGAAGAAAGGGTTTCAAGATATTGTGACAGTGTGACGAGGGGAATGGAGCGAATGAAAAAAGCATGTCTTGATATATGAATGACCCCTTATCTTCAATAATATGCTTAGATCACAATCTCAAATAGCAAATTCGATTTAGAAACATAGAAGTGACACCTAGAAATAAAAAGTGTAAAAATGGATGTTGTTTTAAATAATATATTTTCTGGACGCGGAATAAAGTATCAGATTACAATAAAATGAAAATAACACTTCTCCTTAGTATATTATAATGTAGAGAATTAAATGGGATTACAATTATATTGGCAGTAAGAGATCGGGTTGGGAAGGGAAAACAGTGTTTTCAAAATAATTACGCATTTTTTCTGGCTGAGTTCATTCATACAGTTTTATGTATTTCTTAAATATATGTTCCTATCATAAGATTTATAATACTTCTAGCACATGGAGATTAAAACAGCAAATTATTTTATTATTCTCGCGAATATCAACTAGGGCAATCTTTCTTTCGTCAGATTACGGGACAATTCTCTTAACACAATTACATTTGCATTCTTGAATTCCCTTAAAAGTTCATTACTGTTCCTCCTCTGTCGCTTGAGCCACAGTACATAAGCCTCTCGTAAAAAGATTGCAAACGAAATGTATGAGGAAAAGAATTGATATAAAAACTTAACACAAATGAAAAACGTGCCTTAAAAGCCTCTTTATTCCCATCATTTAGAGAAACAAATTCCGAGACTAATTGTACGAAAAACGGTGTATGTAGATAGAATGACAGGCACAAGAGCACGAAATGTATACAAATGTGCTGCGTGCCAAGAGAACAGGCCGAGAGCGTGTAAGAGCTTCGCGAAGACAGAAATATTGCTCTCTGGCGCGCGTTAACGTCTTAATGAAACAAGAACTCCGGTTTTCGCGACCAGCACGGAATTTAGATGTCAAAGGATTCCCCGGGGCTAAACGTTGTTCGTAACCCAGCAAGATCAGAGGGCACGAGCTCTAACTCCCACAAACGCACGGTCCCTACTCCTTCTACCAGGCGAAGGGGCAGTTATAAATGTTGCTCATACTCAATAAATTTTTACGACCAAGTGTAATATAAAATTTCCCGGGGTATCGATTGACCATTCCAAAGTGGGTAATCTCTATTATCCACAAGTTCATTCTAACCCTCTTAGCTGGCCAACGATCGAGCAATATTTCATGCCTCTCCCGTCATCCCTTTCCCACCCAGTCCCCCACTTGCATCAAATCACCACGATACAGTTCACCTCGTTTCTCTCCATCCCGTTTCGCCGCCTCCTGCTTCGTTGGGTCTCTTCTCCACCACATCTGAGGAAGACATCCGCCACCCGGAACGCCGGACATGCCTTAGGCACCCCAGTTTTCCACCGTTTAAGCTCGTAAAAGGGGTGGTCTTCACCACCACCCTCCGCGGCGTGGACGGGCGCGTGCCGGGCTCACCTCTGACCGGCGCCTGAGGCATAAACTTTACAATGCAGGGCAGTATGTCGTGCACCCCTCGCGTCGCCTCGTCCCCCACTCCAAGCCTTCCTGCACCGTCCCGACGGCGGCGGTGGCGCCGCGCCGACTAGTGCGCCAAATACAAGGCAGAGTAAAAATAGCGGAGGGATCAATGAGTTATTCTGGCGGCGTTGGGAACAAAAAGATGAAACTGGTGCTTCAATATTTCATCGTTCGGGACGAGGAGGACCTTTCGGCGGCGCATTAGTGACACGGTCGTTTGCGTCACCGTTACGTCACCACATTCGTGTGTTTGCGTGGGATGGGATCAGGTGCGCACGGATCCTACGTGAGATTCACGTTGCGTAAAACCAGACGTAGATGAAACGATAGAATAGGTACATGTAACTGATTCGAATATGATATATCGTTTCATTCTTATTTCCTAACAAATACCCAGAATTCGTAAAATGTTTTCTTCGGTTTGAAAGATCATTGGAGTCGGAGTTCGCGTTTTACAGACACCATTTTTGCGAGTAAGTGTAACCAGATGAAAAATTTTGACGTGCGTCATGGGATTCCTTCAACGCTTACGTGAATATCCATTCTTAATTTCTCTGTGTAACTTAAGGCAATACATTAAGCTTAGAACGAAAAGTGTGTAATCTTAGTTCCAAAGATTCTACTGTATTGCTTAGCAAGATGACATTTAGGAACTGAACACTCACTAGTACTATATGAAAGTGAAATACCACAGACTGACTGACTAATCACGAAATCTCAGAAACTACAAAGTCTACAAAATTGAAATTTGGTAAATAGGTTCCTCTTAGGATGTAGACATTCGCTAAGAAAGGAATTTACGAAAATATACTCCTAACGGGGTGAAATGGGGATTGGAATGTTTTATGTATGTATCCCTCGAACCCTCTCGAGTGCCTGGAGTAATTCCAATCAAACTTGATTCACAGATAACTGACTGTATGACAACACGCATGGGGGTAAGGTATCCTTTGCACCCTTAGGGTGTGAGTAAGAAAGAGATCACATTTTAAAATAATGGAAAAATCCGATATTAGATTCGAAACCATACAACATGCCATTGAGATGAATAAGAGCGTCTCCGATGTTTTGTAAGTTCACAATCAGTCCACATTTCAGATAATAAATGTTTCTACGGTTTAAATGCTTTTGTGCTTTCAACTCAAGTGGTTAAACTTGTAATCTTCGCATTATCACTGAATGGCATTTGGAATACCAATAAAGTTCTAAGAGGACTTCCTCTGTGAAATATTCATAATAAATATTACTGCAGTTTCTTAGATCATGTACTGTACAGGTACTAAGAAAGGTAATATAAATTGACATAACTATGAGAATATTTCTAATCAAACAGAAAAGATTTATTCCATCGTATTTTAAACAACCAAAATCATTTAGTTTCATCTTTATTTTTTTAAAAGTGTTTTCATGGCAAATATATCTTCCTCTTCAATAATTAATTGTGTTCAATAGGAAAAGAGTAGATAACATCGGAAAAATATGAAAGTAAATTAACTTTGTATTACGTAATTTGGTGGTGGTGGGGGGGAATTAATAACACACTACACTAAAAATATCGTTCAATAAAAGAAGGCTTTTACCTTTCTATAATTTTTTTGAGAACTATAACAATTTTCGTGAAGGACCAACTAAAATTAAATTGAATCGTTAATGTGTAGATATAGAAATTGCAGTCATTATTTTAATATGAATATTTTAAAAAACATTTAAACCCAGATAATTTGTAATGTCATATTGCATTACATTTATACCAGACAATTAGACTACCAATAAAAGGAACAAGTTTCGTGTTCTACCGCATCCAGTCGCGACCTTGACCTCGTTCGCGACGTAACTCAAGAAAAGTGCCGGCGACGCGGACGTCCAACTGACGCTGACGGCCCGAGGAGTGAATGATGAGCGCTGGACGACACTGCATAGCTCGAAGAATTGCTGGCGAACAGTCCCGAAATAAGAAAAAGAGACGCAGTGACATTCGGACGACACGAATCGGTATCCCGTTGTTGAAACCAAGTGACCAACTAACGGGCGAAGAATAGAACGTCGGCGAGTATATATGGGCGACACGTCGCAACAGATGTGGTTGAAAGAGAACTGACAAACGGCGCCATGAAATACGCTGAAAGAAAAGGACAGAGCGCGGAGTGATTGACATGTCGACCGCTGTGCGATGCGCGGTTGAACGCACGGACGAATCGAGGGAGGAATGAAAAGGGCCATGACGGATGGTCATGGCGCCCTCGCGGTAAGGACTGTCATGACAGCTCGGCTGCCTCCCCCGTTGCCAGGTTGTAGCCCATGTCGCCACCTGATCTCCCTCCCTCTTTGGACACATGTTGATGGACGTCGCGATAATACGACCCCTGCAAGAAACGCTCTCACGCAACCATCACTCGACAGGGGGGAGTCCATCATTATCTCGAAATAAACTTTTATCGGATTGTTGTACTATTTATGAAACAAATTGTTTCACGTGTCAAACGAAAATGATGGATGCGTTTCGTGATGAGTAAATATGGTCGTGGTCCTTACGTAAAAGAAACATTAAGAAAGTAAGCATTATTTGAGTGTGCTGAATTCTCAAATAACGCTAACTTTATTTCGGGATGTCTCAAGAATTCATTTGGTATTTGCTGACTGTCGTTCCAACAAGATTACTAACAATAACTATGAGTGTCACGAGAGACACGAAAGAAAAAAAAAACAATTATGATGGGTTAAACGATCTCTCGAAGAATTGCGCTGCGCGAAACTCTCAGCAGCTGCCTTTCACTTGCCTACGGTATGCCCTCATGGGCAAAAGGCTCACTACGGATAACTGTGGCCCTCCCTGCTCTAATAATAATAATAATAATGATAATAATAATAATAATATTTATTTACTGCAATTGGGTAGATCTTACTTGGTGGCAGTATATAATAAAATACAATACAAAAATACATATCACAAAGAACTGAAATAAAAAATTGGCAAATAAATTATTAAACTATATGATCCAACTAATATTAAAGTATTAAATATATAAGATAAACACTTTACCCTGAAACATCGAAATAATTGATAAAAAAAACTTACTGCACATTTTATTTCACTGATGACCCAAACACTCGATTTACCCCTTTCGTGCACTTCACTTCACATTTCCCTTCCCACCTTTTTTAAATCATTTATTTCCCTCGTATCACTTCACTTCACTATCCACTATCACTCCACTAGCTTCCCATGTACAATAACGTATCCATTCTTCCCGAACTTGCCTAATCCATTTAATTTGTCTATTCCCCCTGTTTTTATAACGTTTTTGAATTTAAGAGAGGTTGCTGAGCCCGATAGCGCTTCCACGACAACCGCAGGCAAATTGTTCCTGTCCCTGACTGATCTATTAAGGAACGAGTATTTTCCTACGTCTGTTTTTTGTTTCCTTTCACGAATTTTGAAAAAGTGATCTTGTTTACCCAATCTAGTCGGTTTTTCTAAACGCTCTTTGACATCTCGCCAAGCTGGTTCGTTTTCAAGTGTACTGAACAAACATCCCAGTCACGCTCTTTTTCTACGAATTTGGAGAGGTTCTATTTTCATATAATTATTCTCATTATTTCCCATGTTTATGTATTTAATCGCTTTTTTCTGAATTTTTTCTAATTCTTCTATTTGATATTTTCTATAAGGATCCCATCCTGCCGATGCATATTCCAGTAGAAGCCTAACAAGGGTCGTGTATGCTAACTCATTTGTTGTCGGATTACTGCATATGCACTCTAGAGTGCATATTTCCCAAGATATAGCTCATAAGTGCATGTGCGAACCATTTTACATCACAAGCGGAAACTCTCTAGCTAAGGTTCCAATAAACAGTTCTGAATTCAATAAGGTAGTTGAAAATGAATAATTATGTATACAAGAATGATTTGAGTTCGGAATATTACAGCACTGTCAAGAACATATTGAAGAGAATAACACGAGTCTCCATATAAAATATCACTGAATACTGCACTCATTTCAGGGAAAATGTCAATACAAAAATTGTTTCTTCTGTAGTACGTGTTTTTAATTATATAACAATGCAGCACACTTCAAAAATAATCAAAACTTAATGCAACAGCTCAAAATTGAACAGATTTTTATATTGGTCAAAGTTTTAAGACCTTACTGAGAAATTTGAAGACCTCGTCTCAAATGAGATTACATGTTTCACGACGTCCCGTAATAATAATTTTTATCACACGATACTCAAATCAAAAATTACTCTTCATACAACGTATAGTAATGAAATAAGTGATGAAACCTTAAATGCAGACTAGCGATTATAGGGAATGCTAATTAAATTTCTTAATTGTGCATTCACAGAAAATCTTTACTGCGAAAATGGATTGTCTGCTATTCTCGCTATTCTATTCTCAGTTTAAATATACGGGAATACCCCAATGAACGGCGAGAGTAGTGTCATAAAATCCCTGTCTCGTTTTACCGCAAAGTATATAAATGTTCCTGCCGTTATGCGTAAAAGTCAAGACATAATACACACTATTAAAACTTTGTCTTTTTTACCGACATGTGCTGCTACAGGTGTCTACCAGCTATAAAATACGTACTAAGGATCCACCAATAATTTAAATGAGAAATAGCTTTCGACTGAATTTTCTCAAAATTTGGTAGTACACAGCCATTGAGATGTACGTGAGAAGACTCATGGGTCATGGACTGGGTGTCAAGGCTCTGCAGCTGGGTTTTCAGGAAACTGTAGAGATAAAGTGAACGAAAGAAAATAGTTGGTGAGGTTGGGTGTGCAAGTACGTAGAAGAATGCATGTCTGTGTACCAAGAATAACAAACAAAATTTAGTCGTATTTTGCGGTACGTTATGAAGAACTCTCAAACTCTTTAATTTTTACTCACCCTGAGGAGTCATAATCATAACACAAGATACATGAAAACATATTTGTTGTTGTTTTTTGAGCAATTTGGTGTGCGTGTTTTATGAGAAATAATTCCACTCTTAAACGATGTCAGACACTAAAGACAAGCGTATCCTTCACACTGCAGTTAGTTTCGCAATCTTTAACTTTGATCCTGCTTAGCGGGTCGGTCTTTGATTTACTCATTATCGACAAAATTATGTCAGAATTTTTAGAGGAAAGGCATTTCCTATTTCAGTTCTGCGGTGTCATTTTAAAATCCAAATTGCTATTCGATGTGATTTAAATGACGTTCTGAGGAAGGTAAAATCTTGAAGAATATTGAAAGTGAAGTGTGAATTTTAAAGTAATCATTATTTCAGTTTTAACGTATTCTCATAATGCTTTTTTGAAAGATAGAAAACAAAAGCGTTTGTTTCAAAATATATGTCTGCCTCATATAAATGAACATTACAGGTAACCTCACAGAATCACATGGAAGATGTTTTATCAATACCATACAAGGTTTCGAAATGGTAATTCAACATAATAATGTTGATCATGTAATACATTAGTTCAGGTGCACCTTTACCTCCTAGAAAACGTGAGTTCATCCAAACTCTACTCATTCAAGAACTCAATGGAAAGTAACTTATCGCTCGGAACAACATTTCTCTTAGATCCAAACGATCCCATTGAAAAACTTGAAAAAACAAAACAAGAAAAGAGTAAGGTCGGAAAAACACTGAAATAAATAAAATGAAAAAAAACAACACTTTAATGTTTTAAAATTTGTGGGAATTTTAATTTCCATCCTAAATATTGTGTTGAAATAAATTTATGAATGGCTTCAGTAACTAAAAAATGTAATTTAAAGTAGCTCGTAGAAAGTTTACAAATTTGGAATTCCGTTATACTTGAGATGATTCCAATATACGCGAAAGAATATTTAAATACAAGCCACTCACATTTCAATGATAAATCTTTGCTAATCACTCCAAGAATGATGGTTACTATATTACATTTTCCGACTTGGACTGTTTACTAATATATTTTTAAATCCCAATAATTTCTTTCGTTTATGATTGAAGCGAAATAAATGTACAATTGCTCGCCAGCAATACGCTCCACTGATCTGATTGAAGAATTCATTAAGAGACGCCAACAAAACCGCGACCCAAGTGTTCTTTGGAGCCATCTGCGACCGCGCGGTCTCCAAGTGGAGCCGACACTAATGAAAGAAGAAAGCGGCGGCGGTGTCGTCGCGACTCCAGTGCAGGAATGCGGCGGACGACCGAACGAGAGAAAGTAGAAAGCAAACGAACACATGGCTCGCCATGTGGCTGCACGAGCGCACATCGGCTTCCCGGAGGACAATGCAGAAATACAGATGTTCTTTCTCTCGCCTCCTTGTTTGGGACCTTTCACCAGCGGATTGGCTTCATCGATTACTCAACAAGAGAGGAACGATTACTCGCCTATTCCCTTTATCCACTTCGCTCTCAGGCTCTATAATCCTTCCCAGGAAGTGAAACACACCTTTCGGAAGCCGCTCTAAACAGTCGTCATGCTCCTTTCAAAATATTCAGTTGATCGTGTAGACGTGGTACTACTCCAGCAGTCTTTACGGATGGACCGATGAACCATGGATATGTTGGAGAGAAGAGTCGGTCAACGGCAAAGAGTAATAAATCAATGTAATAAAATTATCTATACGAGAAATCTTCGCACGAATCAAAATTACTCACGACAATCTTTCAAAAATTCGGTGACACGATATTTTGTGACTGGAGAAAATGGCGTATAGCATTTCTTAAAGAACGAAAGTCAAAACTCGAGGTTCTGGGAGATTAGGAAATTGCAACCCAAGGGTCAAGACTATGAAAAAAAAAAAGTTAGTGATCCTACTCGGAAATGAAACCATGTCAGATTCATTTCTCATCCCAAAGAACTTCTATTCTCTGCATTTCATAAAAATCGTTCGGGAGGTTCTCAAGAAAAAATACAAATATTCAAGTATTACTCTGTGTAGTTGGTACTGCTAAGGTCATAGTACTATGGCCAAGTGAGAAAAATTGATTCGTATGTCATCCTATGTAATTAAACTCGTGCTCTGAAGAAACACGAAGAAATAGCTGGCAGTGATATGCTGGAATATTTTGCTGCTGCAATATAACTTAAGAAACGAAAACAAAAATGGTCTCAGGATAAAATTTGAGAGAGTGCGTTTCATAAAACACCGAAATTCTATTGACTTAGAGAACATTAAAAAAGTAAAATACTATAGTGTCACCAAGTTTATAAACATTAAAAATGTGAAAATTTCCAACTATATCCGTACCTGTTAATCATCGCATTACTTGAATAACAAAATAATAAAATGTGAAGAGGTATTACGCTTGACACATTTTAACCAAAGCTTGTTATTTTAGACTTAATGTCTTTATTTGTGTCAGTGGTTTAGCCAGTTTGGGTGTTTCTATAAAACTGGTACTTAAGGCATGTCATCCAAAGTTAACACATACTTCCATCTTTCTGTCCCTTCTTTTCATTCCCCATTACCCGAGATCGCTTGATGTTTACTCCCAACTTCTTTCGCTGTTTGTCCTTGTATAAGTTATGTACTCGTAACTATTTGCCTCATCCTCAAAACTTTCCCTCGCTGGAGCATTGATGCTCTTCTTTAATCTTCCTTTAGTACCCAGCTCGACGGCGATGTGAAGACGGTGAGGGCTTTATTTCTGAAAATAACTGAATTTGCGGGAAGAACGGAAAAAGTGACTCGCATGCCAAGTAAAAAATAAAAATATTTTAAAACCTGAGTTTAACCCTTAACAGGTACACGTATTTCTTCTTCATTTAAGATACACGTGGGTCAACTTTGACACGTATTTTTACTAATATCTGAATTTAAATGTCAAGAAAGAAAAAATCTGAGATGTTTATATTGATGCAAATTCTTTTTTGGTAATAACTCATCTAGATTAAAAAATAATAAGTATACTTCGCTAAATTAAAAAACGAAAATTAAGTTAACATTTTTATTCAGGAAACGCATAGTAACCTGGCATGAATCCTAACTTTTCAAAAAAAAACAGAAAAAATTATTTTCTCTTATAAAAAATGTATACTAAAACATTTTTCTTGTTAATAATTGCACAAATGGATATTAAATCTAATGAAACAAAATAATAACCATCCTCTAGTTGTCATAATAGGAATTTCAGAGTGATCAATTAATTGAAAATGAAATATACGTTTTTGTCAAAAAAGAAAAAATTATATGTGGCAAACATTACACACTAACATATTAGTGATATATTGTTCGAATAATGTTAGTATTTCTTCAGTTATGTATGACTAACAACCTGATCCAGCAAGGCACCAAGGAAAGTGTGTAAAGACTCCATTTCTGATGGTGTTTTGTCGCCTGGAAAATTCGATATTCGCTGGTTTCAAGTTCTCTGCGCAAACCAGGAATACCAAGCCGAAAAATCATGTGAGGTTGGTCGAGATTCCGACCCAAATCAGAAATGAATTTCCTCCGTTCCAAGAGTTTTTGGATCCGTTTTCACAAGGCTCTCATGTAACAAAAAGTCAAGTCAAGGCACATATGGGTCCGAAGTAATTCGACGATGACAATCACTTTCGTAATTACCGTTAAAAAAGTGCATGCAGTTATTCGCGCAAGTGAGGAAAACATGACTGGCGAATGTATTAAAATACATTATTTTAGAGCTATAATGAAAACTTACTTCGTCTGGGTCACTTTCGACCAATGAGTACAAGTTAAGGGTTAATTTTTCAGCTTCCATGAGTATCAATATGAAATGTTTCTACAGATTAAATTCGAGTATAATTGATTTATTCACAGAGTTGATATTTTGCACTAGATGAAGAATAAATAAATCTGAATCTTAGTTTATATTTCACATATTTTTTCATATGATATATTCATTAAAAAGAAATATAATTCTGAACTTGTGTTTCCTCTCAACACCTCACATAACATGACGAAATATTCTTTTTCTCATCCTTGTCTAGTGAGTACTGAAGACATCGCAAGTTAAATACTCAGCGACCATGGGAAAATTTACGTCGCGCATTGTTCGGAAATGCGATGCATGCGACGTGTTCTATTTGAACTGACGCGATGCCTCGATTAGAAAGTTTTCTATTGCACGGAAGGCTGACTTCAAAATAGGAACTGAATAAGGGCCAATTTGCAACATGATGGCATTATGTCAAACCAGAGTCAACAGAAACGATTGAGAACCCTCTCAACATTGCGACAAAATGTGCGTAGGATAAATGTTAAGACGAAGAGAAATATCGAGTAGTCATTTTATCTGGTGTCTAATAACCAACGTTGCATTGTATATGTATACACAGGTGTTAAATAGGATTTTCTTTCTCTCTGTTATACATTTCTTTAGTAGAGTATTCATAAATGTTAATTGACGCATAAACATCTCAAATGCTAACTCATTACGTATCCCAATCTGTCAGTTTTATTATCATAAGATATTTCACTCTCCGAAAATTGGACCTCACTGATTCCATCTCAAAATAATCTGGCCTTGACGAGAAATTCCCGACTTGGTCATTGTATTTAATTTCTTCAAATACCAAGTATTAATTATTACTTTATTTTTACTTTGAATGCAGATTTGAATGTGCAATATCTTACACTCATACTTGGTAAAATTCGTAATTTTCTTTAATGTTGATAACTTCTTTGTACCACTTACGTGTAAAATATTCTTAAAAACATTTCCTAAGATTAGATTTAAAAAAATATAATTTGCACTCATCTACATAAAGTTATTGGTTTAATTACAATAAAAATGATAGAATAAAATATTTATAGACGTTGTAAATGATCGTCAAATAACACTAAGCCGGCACAAACCCTGTAAGACCGAGTCTCATTAGAAAGACTGAGATGAGTATGATAAAGAAACCAGTCTCACAAGTAATTGAAACTTGGATACATAACGGAAAGCGAGTTTTCTTCACTGCAATCAAGTATCAAGTTCCCCATGAAAAGAAAATTAACTCGTGGAGCAATCGACGACACGTGGAGAGAGACAGAGGTGTAGCTAATACTACATTTCACTCGCCTGGCGCGAAAGAAGCCACTTCTTTTTTACAGCGTATCGATCCTTGGGGTTAGGTGTCGTTATTGCTAGTCCGTCTTTAAACCTCGCAAAGTACACTTTCTTCATAATCAACTCATCCCTTGCATTGCAAATAATTTCATTTATTCGCTTCTTCCTCGACTACGTCTTGATTAACAAATTTAACGACCAAATTATTCCTTTATTTCCTTCAGTGTTTTTTATAAACAAAAGAAAGGTCGTTTTATTTGTAGGAAAACAGCACGAACGGAATTTTTTCGACGGAAATTTATAAATATAATTATTTCATTAATATGTTATATTAATGAAATAATAATACTTCATAAATATACTTTGCAGAGACACCATTGTTCACTGGTAAATTTTCACAGAGAGATAATTAAAGGTTTTACCATTTTGTCTTCTCGTACATATTTCGTCTCCTCGTAGACAAAAAAATATTCAAGCATAACAAAATAGGAACAGTTGACAAAATATAGAACTTTACTCTATTTTTCCTTATATTATCTCCTTCGATTTTACTCAATGATGTTCAATATTTTAATGACCACCTGATAACGCCGCAATGAGATTGGAAATGAGGAAGAACACTTTGGCCAACCTCTCAAGAATATTAAACGTCATATCATCCCTACATTAATCTCTTCTCAGAAAAAGGCCATTGATTTCCATTAGTTCATTAACACGAAACGCGTCTTCTGGCACGACTGCCTCATTGACTGAGAGACGGCTCAGTTGAGATCGGAAAATGGGAGATTAAATGAGTCAGTCAGATGGAGAGCACGAAAAATTACAGAAAATTGAGTGCGAAAGCTGGAAAGAAATGGAATATGGGGAAAATCAAAGAAACGTTCCAGCGTCTTATTCTAAAATGAAGTTGAAAAAATACAGTATCGCGTTAATACGTAAACGCATTAAGTGAATGTCAACACACAAAAAATGACTCAGGAAATGATAGAGAATGTGAAGATAAGGGGAAGAAAATAAAATGAAGAGTTCTTCAGAAAAGGCGAAAGAACAATACAAGGAAGGCAGGAGAGGTTTTACATCGGTGTCATTAGGGACGATAACGTCGAAGGTCGATAAGAAGACTGCAAAGGGATGTAGTATAAATGAAGACAGAGTGAAGGTGAGCTGCGAGATGAGATTAGCTGAAGGGAGGCAATTGAACTGAAGGGGAGTACAGGAATGAAGACTGCGACGACCAGCGTTAAAGGTGAACACACGGAAAAAATTGTTGAAACAAATATATTTCATACTTGAAACCGACTAATGGAAATGATAACGCAGTACAAATTTATAAAACAGACGCAATTTATTGACCTGAATTTTTATTTGAATTGTCCGAGCATGGAACATGGTTTAAATATACGCTTTTAATTCATTTGGGACGATGGGATAAAACAACTCTCCCCATCATCCCCCCCGGAAAAAAAACACTCAATAAATAATTGCCAGAATAAGTTTTGTTAAAGATGTTGGTTAATACGTCATTGAAAAAGTTTCTTAAATGAGCCTGAAATATGGTTGTAGGTTTATTACATTAATGATACGAGTTAAAAAGTTGCAATGGAAAAAGTGTTTGTGTGTCGGAAATTGGTGACAGGATTGCTTGTCGGAGATTGAATGATAAGCTGTAATAACATTACTTACGAAGAAAATTGTATGACGAACCCAAACATTGTTGTTTCACAGGAAGCAATGGCCTGTTTCGAAAGCAACCACTAGAAGGATGATGAAAATTTCAAATCATTTAATAAAAATTATTTTTCAAAATAATTGTATATTTTTATTCCAGATGAATCCAAATAATTTTTTAGAGAAAATTAGAACTCTCTCTAAATATTATACTACTAGCGTTATATTTATTAACGGTACAAGTCTGTAATGTGATAACATCATATGTAAAGTAAATGTAAAAAGTAATATCATTAATATGAACATTTTTACTGTACAAACACGAACAAATTATTTATATTACACAGAAAATTAAAATATCACATTGAGAACACAAGCGCTTGAGAAATAATTAAAGAAAATACAATATTTTCCAGAGAAAAGTATGTAAAAGTGTATAAATAAACCTGTTAAACGCAACGAAAATTCACGTTAGAACTTAAACAAAACAATACCATTCGTTTGGGTAACTGTCAGTATTAATCATTTGAATCCCTTCAGAAAGGAAACATCAACAAACCCGACGGTTAATCGTGGTCAATAAACTGTCATGCATAATTTTGCTTAATGATCTATAGCGGGCGACATCCAACCGCAGTAAGCACTGCGTTAAACGAGGATCCTTCTCAACAACTGCGGCAAATGTAGTGCAAAGAGGACCATCGATTCCTGACCGTGTATCGCACTTCCGAGGTGTTTGCACGTAACACGATCGACGTGAACGCGGTCTCTCAACAAGTGAAGACAAACGAACAGACGAACGAACGGACAAACGAAAGGAAGGTGCTTCGAAGACTAAACGCTCTTTTCCGGACACGCGTTTGGAAGAGGAGCAACTCTTTCCGGGCGGAAGTGACTGACACGCCTGCGAACCACTACTCCCTCCACTCACTCGATGGGCCGTGCGTCTACTGTGGGTCAAACGTTTATTTCATGGAGGAAAATAAAGAAGAAGAAATATGTAGGAAGGAGATAATAGAAGGTTTTATGTAATTTAAAAATGGAACAGAAAAAATATTAGTGTTTACCAAAAATGTACGTGTTCACAAAATTTTCCCGATTTGATCAGAAAATTGAAATAATAGCTTCATAATACTTGAAAGATATAAAATCATTTGCTTCAGCACGAAGAGCAATTAATATTCCGCCCTTAAAAGTAATGCGTAAATAGTTGCAATGTGTCGTACTCAAATAAACACCAGCTCAATTCTAAGAGTTTTCACACATATGTTAAGTACGTTTTTTCATGTAGTTGGACGTTAAACGATATTGCAGTACGGTCTTATAACATATTTTGCAGCAGGTT
Source organism: Laupala kohalensis (assembly GCA_002313205.1). Taxonomy (NCBI): domain Eukaryota; kingdom Metazoa; phylum Arthropoda; class Insecta; order Orthoptera; family Trigonidiidae; genus Laupala; species Laupala kohalensis. Next base: position 80,639 of record NNCF01130158.1, on the reverse strand, counting down.
TATTTCTCTATGAGCTGCAATACTTTGACATTTCTCTATGAGCTGCAATAATTGATAACGTGGCTGCTCCAGCGATTTATCATATTGAACATTTTCTTAGTATACTACTAGCAAGGAGATCGATTACATGTAAAGATTTCACTTATGAAAACCACCTGTTTTATGAAAATGTAACTAACTTTATTCTTGACCAATTACTTTTTCGTATGAACTTGTGAAAGAAAGAAATCATAATATCATCAATCGTACTTTAAATATGCCTGAAAAAAATAATTTGAAAATATTACCGGGGAAAATAAGTTTTGCGATACTATTTTGTACTGTGGTTTTCATAAACTCAGGACGACGAATTGGACAAACCACAAATCTACTATCCTTTTTATCTGTAGTGCTGATGTATCAAATACAAATTCACATCAACGATAGAACTAAGAGTATTAAATTATCCGTTAAAGGAATATTAAACAGGGACTTACTCAGAATTTACTTACTCTCGAGTCCAACACACATTTCTACATGTCTTTTTCCAGGAGTATTTTAGGTAATTATAATCGATAAATCATGAAACTTATGACTTTACTAGAACCACTTCCTCGTAAAAGGCTTCTGAGGGGAAGAATCAAGCACAAAACCTAAGATACACTAAAGGGAAGGAAGATTTCTCCTACTCGCTACACAAAAGTGTTCATCATTGAATCACTTAAATTATTAAGAGCCACGTTCAAATATGGGAATACAACAATACCATGTTGGTTTTGTTTAATTCCTTGGTAGAAAACCATGTAGCTTAACACAGACTCAACTTCTATTAACATCATAGCAAATGAGCAACCAAAAGATCCTCGGGCTGAGGAAGCTACAGGTTATAAAGAAAAGGATGAGCGGAGAGTCGCGTCTGCTAATTATTCCATCAGTCTCAAGCAACAGAAATTCGCCCCCTGCTTCCTTCACCCTGGGAAGCGTCCGCGTTAGCCACCAACGTTCCATCCACCTGTCTGCCAGTCACCTCTCGGTCCGCGAGCCGTTCATCACCAAGACGCAACTTCATCCCCCTTCCTCTAATATTGTCGACTACCCTCTAAAGCACCTGGAGCAGGGGTCCGGAGATGTTTGGGAATGGTTGCGAGTACGGAGGCAGTGCCAGGAAGTAGGCCAACATAGCAGGTGCAGGACAGCGGGTCGGAGGAGCGAGATAATTGAAACCGGAATTTGAGAAGGGGACGGTCCTTTGGAATTTCACCGGAGGGTATCCTTGTGAATGGATTGAGTACGACATAGCCTTACGAAGAAGACGTTTCGGGACGCAAGACAGAAATGTAATCACAAACAAGTAACTTCAGAAAAAAGAGAGAAACACTTATCTTCACGAGACAGAAATGCTCGACATGAAATTAAACATACAAGAAGGTTCAGTTTAAGGATAACATTTCTCTAATATCGTTAGTTGCAAAATACAAAGAACAGTAATTTAAGCCATACCTCCAACGAGGAAAAAATGTTGTCAGAGGAGTGCAGTTTAAAAAAGTGTTCCTCGTAGTACTAGGTAGTCTGTAACAGAATCTACTATTCAAAAATAAATTTTGATTACCTCACGTAACAAAAATTCATTCCTGTATCATATCGACCCAAATTCACTTAGTAAATGGTGAAGAGTTTGAAGTATTTCTCCATTCATCCAACTAAAAACCACGTTAATGCGCGCTAGTAAGGCCCTACTCTACGAGAGTTTACTCTCTGGCACATCATGAAACATTTTAGGGTACAGCGTTCAGGAATAATCTAGGTAACAGTATGCCAAGTATGACAACCGCGGTGGTAAGGTTCAAAAGGTTTACTTTTCAATCAATTCAGCCAAATGAACTGAGTCATTGAAGTGAAACAGCTACAAATTTCTCTGGTCCCGCCGCAAACTAAACCCGTGGTTTCTCTGTTGTAAATGAGCGTACTACCCATGAGCTACCGAGAGAGTTTTTGAACAGAGTTTTATATTTGTTTTCAGTATACTAATCATCATACTAAATAACATGCTACACTACAAATTTTTAAGAAAAGGCGTAGTTCAAGCTGTAGCGCTTTGAAACCTCTCCTCTAATATATCCCTCCTTCTGTCATAAGCGAACAAAATTTCCTCGAAATAATTTGTTCTTTATCGTCTCCACTTTAAATGGATAATAAATCAAACACATACCATTACAAACATAATTATGCAAGATTGCGAGATCATTTATGATGTAATAAAAAACTCCCTCTCTTCTCAAGTGACAATGCTGTTTGTTTCTGAAATTAAAAGTTCATACTACCACATACACCTTGAAAGGTTAATGTGAATGCTAAAAATATATTTCGAATGCTTGAGCGCTTTCTCTACAGGTAGAGGAATTCCGAGGGTCCCCAAATTAGCAAACGTCCGGAAAGCTCGGAGAGCGGCGCAGGAGACCAAAATTCTGCGGTCCGCGCTTCTACACGGTCCACCCCTTTCGTCCACTCACTCCACAGCCTCGTCTCCGGAGCTGCCCGACCCACCAACGCACTCTCTCGGTCCGTGATGTAAATAAGTAACTAGCTTAGTTCATCACATGCCGAACCCTGCTTCACAGTTCGGTGCTTCGAGCTGTCTGCCTATGCTTCAACCACCTACATGCATCAACGGAGGCCACTTCAAATTTAAATTAGTATTTCGCCCGATCCCTACATTTTGGTTTCCACCGCCTCATTTCCATTTCTCTTCTTCTTGGTTCCATAGTATGTTTCAGTAATAAACATGTGAAAAATTAATTCGACATGAAATTGTTTTACTCACTCAACCCAAAATGATATTAATGGAGATAAAATTGTTATATAATTCTCGATAATATGAAATTATACATAATACATTGCAAAGAAAGAGTCAAAAATGAAAACATTAAAATCTTAGCGTGAAGAATCAAATTTTAAAATTAGAATTAAGTCATGAAATTTTCACTGCAATAGTTTTCAAGATTTTTCACGATACAATAACTCCACTTCACATGAAGTACAATTTATTTGTTCTAAATATATGTTTCAAAAATTCTGGAGCACGTGCATCCACAACAAGCAGCTTCTACANGATGTGTATAAGAGACAGGCATGACACAAACCACTTTTTCGAACCAAAACGGACATTTCTGGCAACATTTCGCGGTCAAACATTTTTATGATTACAATTCTTAACCTAATTCAACGATTCCTTTTCTACATACCACGTATTAGGGCTTCTCACCCCAAAATATGTAATTAATGACCTAATTACTTACATATATTGTAGTTAAATAATATTATTAATTACGTAATTATAATTACAATTAATTACTAATTTTATTCTGCTATAAAAATGTCAAGTATGAATGCATAGAATACATTAATTAATGCTTCTAATTTTTAAAGCGTGGGAAAAATAATAATTTTGTTGATTTTAACACATCCTGTTAATTACATACTAGATACAATAATAATTCATATTATTTTACACATATCTATTTATTCAATTGTTCTTACGTAATAATAAAGTTACCCTAGTAAAAACAGGCTATCTATAAATCCTTATTTGTAGACAGCTCATTTTATAAAGTTTTGGTCCCCATTAAAGCTGTTTGGACTTCGTGATTGATCATTAAGAAATGATACAAATTCTGTCATGAAATCGACAGTTTCATAGGATTTTAGATACAAAATATAAAAATTCCCATGTTTGGTCTAAAAATTAACGTATTGGTAAAAAATATTCAATGGACTTAAAGATCGTGTATTATGTTGGAGAATCAGCAATTGTGTCCTGTAGCCTGCAGGTAAAACCAGCTCTTTCAATGTCTCAAATATACATATGTATAATAGATGAAAAATGTAATTAAAACATCAAAATACAAATTACACATTTTTAAGTAATTCAATACAAATGACATTTAAAACGAAGTAACTAAATACTGTAAATAAATAAGATACGTAATTAATTACGGTATATAAATACTTTTGATTAAGATTCTGCCCAGCTCTGCTACGTATATGAGAAAGTAAGAACTAATTTTCATTAATTTGATGTAGATAATTTGTTTGTCAAATATAACTCTCAAGAAGATAAAATCTTTTGGAGAGTTGCAAACTTTGTTGTGTTATTTAAAAAAAAAAAAACTTTTCCAAAACATTTATAGCAGTATTTATACTTAAGTCAAAAACAAGACGAAGGGTGACGGCTAATTGATGTAAAAATTTATTCGCGTAAGCATACGTGCCAGTGGAGCAGGGACCTTTACTATTAGCAGCCCTAGATTGCATGCATTATTAATGTTCTGCTTTTCAAAATTGCGATACAGAACGCTCATCGCCAACCGTATTTTATATCATTACCAGTTATTTTATCGGTTCGATTAATAAAGCTTCGAAACCATCTCGGAAGCAATCAGACTTAAATAACGTGAGAGATCAATATTTTAGCTTGAGTGTCTTGTAATCATGTAATGAGGTATCGTGTGAACTGACATCATGTGACGGTAGACTTCTTAGTGATAAATTACAAAACACGCTCTCTCCAGTCATACTTAACACTCGAATGTACTCGCGTTAACATATGCCTCACACGTTACACCACAATGTCAACACGCAAAGGGAAAGCAGAATGGGCATTAATACGTTGAAAAGGTAATGTAATTACAGTGTGTAATTAACCAGAAATATATTAAATGTTAATCCTGAATATGTCTTTCATAATACAACAGATATAATCTGTATTGCGTTGCAACATTGACGGTTAATTGTATTTTCTATGATATAATTAAAATTTATTGGAATAATTACTAAATATTAATTTAATTTGTATTTAATTAATTGATTGATCCAGTTTATTTTCCTTTCTAACACTGTTCGGAGTCAATTCAATTTTTCTTAAATCTTTTTGTGGTCTCGACATTCATTATTGACTGACTCATCAAACACGTCACACTGCAGAAAAAAATTATTTATTTTTCACATACAGTAAAATCAGCACAGAAATGCGATAACCTATTGGATCCAGAATATGTCTGTTCTCAATGAAGTAATTTTCTTTCTTTGATGGAAAAATATGTTCTTGTTTGATTTAATGCGTAGAAGCATTCATATAATTTTCTCGTAGATAATTTTTTCACGCGATTATTCACAAAAGTATAATATTCCATTTTTTTAATTTAAAACTTTCAAAGGTACGGCTTAATTGAGAAAGTTTTACTTCAATTTGTACGAAAAGTCCATCAAAATTTTCGAATTTTTCTTTTCTAAATAGTAATTGTAAATTAATTACTAACATATATTCAAAAATTACATCCTTATTGGTTAACTACAAACTGTCAGTGTCATTCAGATACAATTATGATTTAACGTTAAACATCAAAATGAAATGGTAACTATTAGTCCTTGTTCACAATTATTAATATGATGTAATTAATTACTGACAAATGCAATTACAATTTTGCCCAACTCGCGTCAGGAAGGGAGGCGGATTCTCGCACGTCCGATACGCATGGGCGAGCTCATACGTTGAAGGGATCCCGCATGGAGTGAGCTGCCGACATTTCCCATGTTCAAGTGCAGTGTTGGTCTTCCATGTGTGAACGCGTATGTGTGAGTGACATGCATTTTGTTTTGCCTAGTGCGAAGTTTGCAGGGTAGAACGTGAAACACTTATTTGAAGATTGTGCCTTACTGGCAATTCAGTCATCTACGCCATCCCAAATAGTTCTCACGAGCATTTGCAGATTGAATCGAAATGCTTTTATTATACACGCCATATTTTTAATTGGTATTTCGATTGTGCATCTCTCTTTAAATTGCTTATACATTTAATTAATTTTCTTACTCTCTTAATATAATAATCAATTTTGTGAATGTAAATGATTTAGTTACTTATTAATTCACCTCACCTTTCCAATCAAGATCCAAGAACTAAATTAGTCCTTGACCCATTTTTGATCATAATTCTTTATATATCTTTATACTGTTTACGAACAACTGAATTATTCTCTTAGTATCAGATTATTCAACTATGGGGAATTGTTAATGAGACACCTTTAGAAATAATAATTCTTAGTTTACTACCAGAAGCAGCACATTATTAGCGAAATATAAAAACCAAGTAAATTTCATATCATAAACCACTAAAATACCCACAAGTTGAAGATAATTAACATTGTAACTCACTAATTGAAAACGAAAATTACCTACTGCCACAAATGTGTAAATTTGCTATCAGCTGCAATACTCTTAATGAAAATGAATGTATTCTCGAACGTCATAGCACATCTTCATCATTATCATAGCTATCTTTAAAGTTATTGAATTTATTATATAAATGACTTCAATGTTAAGAGAAAAGTAGACGAGCCAATTACGTATAAACACTTCGCTTCTCATGCACCTTATTTAACCGATAAATTCTTCTTAGCCCTTTGATTTTTACCTCCCTTTGGAAGAAAACTAAAGATGCGATCCATGAGAGAAAAAATGATTCCTTACTAGATAACAGTAAATCCTGCAAACACATGTTATATCTTTATTCTTTAAAAGTAAAATGCACTATGATGAAATGTGCCTGAAATGAATCAAATTGAGGATGCAAATTAGTTGAAATGATGATTTATACACATATATTTTCATACGTGATGTATATTTTTTGTCATATTCACTAGTAAAGACAAAGATATAGAAATATGTAGTACACCCGATGAAACACGGTAGTGCAAGTATATCTTTCTGTTGTTAAATTTCTTTAAATCCGTAATTATTGAAATTGCATCTTGATATTTCTCTAAGTAATGTATTGAAATACAGTCGAAAATCAATTCCAGCCCGCACCCAAAAGTTGTACATAAATGGAATAATCAAATAAAATGCAATAAAAGTACATGAAACCGTGAAACCATAAAGCTTTGACGCTTGCATATTATTTAGTATATTTGTGTTCATAGGGTATGAACGTTCAAAAACGCGTCTTTCACAATGATGACAAATGAGTCGTGTCTTTAGAAAAAATATGTCAACAGATTTCGAGCATGACAGCTAATGGCCTTCAGTTCCTTATCAAAGCCTCACTTTGAGAGCGCCACAGATTTTCCGTAATTCATACCAGAGAAGTGCAATTAAATTCAACTCTAGATCAATAATTTTAATTATCCTGGTGAATATAACACATATAATTGAATTAAGTGTAAATGTAAATAATTTGCGAGTCGGTGTCAGAGAACACTCGTATATCCCCACTATTCGATGTGACCACAGAGCCCTATATCTCAACTTCTGACTGGAGCGCATTCAACCTCTCTGATCACGATCCCATCGAGTCGCAGCTCGGGAGTTATCTTAATTGCACGAGTTCTGAGCTAGGTCTTCAATGTGCCTTATTCTCCAACTGCCTCGCCCAATGTGACGAATGTATACCGTCATTTCCTCCAGTGCCATCACCTGAGAAGATATTCTGTTCAAACAGTTTGGAATTTTTCATGTTTCTGCGAAACGGATTTTACAACATGTTGTTTACATTCTATTGCATCAAACAAGAACTTATAATGTTTCGCAATATTTAATATTGAAGACTATAATTACGTTTCCTGATCGCCATATTATACGATGACATTGTTCATAATATTTTTATTTAATTCGTTTCATCATTGGACGAAGTTTTTTGTTATATTCCATGCAACAGACGTCCTTACTTCAATTTGTACCTAAGATTAATCAATTTTTGTTTTCCTAAAATTTTGAAATATTACATTTGTATAACACCTCGTGAGTAGTAGTGTCTCTTGATTTCTTCTCCGGAAAACGCCTTTGTTATCCCTCTTCTTCTTTTTATTCCTCCTGAAAAATTCCTGTGATCCTTTTGAATTATTTGTCGTATCGTGTCAAAGTATTAATCACGTTCATTTATGTAAGTCTAGATTTGTTTACGTTTAATCCGTGCAACCAAGAATTCATTTTTTCTAATTACTCTCTTTCATCAATTTCATCCCTCATTTTCCCGAATCCAGACACTTTGCCGAAGCAAGAGAAATAGCTCACATTTTTCACCCCATCCGGTCTCTGCTCCTTTTTTTCTTCCCCTCCACTGACAAGTCAGATTCTTTTCTCTGTCCCTCATTCTTCATCCTTCTCCCCGTTCATGGAATAATGGAACTCCCCTGCCCAATCCGTGCGTCCTGCTAGAGACTCGCGCACCCTCTTCCCGCAAGAGTCACCGCCGCTGACGTCACGGTGGAGGTGGGCGTCCCACAAGGCTCTCCCATGCGGCCGCAGTGGTCACCCTCCCACCCTGTACCCACCCTCATGCGATACCTTCCCCAGAATCTTCCCTTGATGACCACGCACATATGAGCAGCCTCTAGGGACACAAGCAATGGGTGTGGCTCTCTCAAGCAATATCAATGAGGAAATAATAAAATTGATTCAAATTTTCAGCGTGGTCAATAATCCGAAACTATACCTAACCATCATAATAATATTCATCAAAGATATTTTCGTCAATTTATTTTCGTTCATGAACTTCCGAAATCTGAGAAATGAAAGAAGATCCATCCCCAACAATGAATTCTGAAAAGTAATACACGACCCATTATGCGACTTGGAAAATTCTGAAATTTTTACATTTGTTCATGAATTTTGTATTTGAATTTGAGTAAAAACTTAGAGCCGATTATTCACAAACATAACTCAATTAGAACGCAAATATCCTGTATTATTCAATTACCTCATAACAACAACAATCACTGACGTAGTACCTATTTGTATAAATTTGTTTTATTAATGAAAATAAATTATCTAATATATTTTTCTTGAAACAGAATAATTGAAAAACGTTCGGCAGAGGAATTAATTTTTAAACAGAATTAGCAATCACACATTTGATTCAGAAATAATTTTTGAGAATAGAACGAAACATTGCTCACATTTTATTGGAAGGAAGGTACCTCTTTAGTCACATTGTGATCGTCACCAACAAACAAAGTCGATACGTATTTTATTACAATTTTTCTCATATGCCCTAATATTTAACTCCACATGATGCATGGATAACATGTTACCGCATAGGTACGCTCGAGCGATCAATGTCACTATAAATCTTTAAAACCTGAGAGAAGCCGCATGTTCTACGGATTCTCTACCATGACACGTTTAATTTCCTTTGCTTAACACCTTTACAAATATTTCGAACTGCTTCAGAAAACTTAAAATGGACTCCGCTTTTAGGAGGGAAACGGTATTACGGTTGGGCGTCCTTGTCTGCGGTATCCCTGAGCTTGATTGAATGCATGCATGATTGATGATGTGCAGGGTTGAATGAGTTATTGAATATTGCATTAAATACATTCATTCCATAAATATGAAATGTACTCCAAACACTGTGAATTGCGTCATACGAGAATTTCATTCGTATATTCTAGAATTTTACGTGAACTAAAAAATTGCCAGTTTCATTTCTGACGTACTTCTCTTACGGAGAGTAAATATATGAAATTCTCCTTCTACAGCATAAAAAAATATACCACGTCCCGTGAGTTAAATATACTATATTCCACGAGTTTAATAATCGTGTCCCCAAGTAGCGTAAACAGAACTTATGTAGAAATTGACTACAATTCATTCAATTTAGTTGAAAGTTTACATATTTTTTAAATACGTTTTCATCTTTAAGAAAATTGTTATATCAAATACTATGAGACAAACTATTAAGTCAGTTTTAGGTAGCTATGTTAAAATATTATTCCGTTAACTTCCAAATATTCATACCCAAAAATATTCATGGAGTTGCATCAATCATGTCTTCAGATAAATAAGCAATTAGAATACAAGTGTCGAGTCAAAATAAATAAGCACAGCGACAAAGTATAAGTAATTCGCACGTCTCTTCAAGCGGTCTGGGCGTTATCTTTCTCTGTGCGCCCGCTATACAAACTGCTGCGTTCTGCCTCCGCTCGCTGCAAAGCTCCCCTCTCACACGTAGAAGGCGCCAAGGGGAAAATTCCGACGCTCTTGCGCCGTTCCGCGGGTTGAAGGCAAAATTTACTGCGTCCGAAGACGACGCCGGCGTCGCGAGTACGTGACGGGAAAGGGTGGGGAAAGGTTACGAGCCACGGGACGGGAGGGGACCATCTGTCCAAAATGAGGAAGGAAGAAGCAAAGTGTGTTGAAAAGGAGAATCGTGAAAGAGATCGGAGACGAGAGAACTTATGAGCGGAACTCCGGACATAATAGGAGAAAATTATAGAAAAAATAAGTAAAAGATGGGTGGGCAAAATCGGGTGTGACCACGTAAAATATCCGGGAGTTTCAGCAATGATGTAGAGAAGACGCGGAAAGGAAAAAATATCGAGAATCACGCCAGAGTGCCGGCGAATGTACGAAGTTGATAATGAAAGTGATATACCCGTACTTGAAATTGGAAGTAAAGTTAGAGGAGCAGACGATGCACAGGAAGAAAGACAAAAGATAAAGGGAGGAAGGATGATACATTTTTGTTCCCTTGAACTGTGAATCAGCTTTTCATGTCTCGTACAAAACTTCGTCTTTTCGCGGAGAAAGAATTAAAATGTATAGTTCCTTTAAGTAACGTCTCCATCACTCCGGAAGAGAACAGAACTCGCCGCTGGGCGACGCGTGCACCATGAGACTCGTTGTCACCACTCCATCTCCTCCGCTTTCCGTCTTCAAAATTCACCGCAGCGGTCGGTCTCTTCAGCGCGTTTCCCACTTCGGAGCGCCTTCCACTTGTTCACCGGTCAGCCCCGCAATCGGATGGTTGTCCCTTTCCATTGTTCAAGGTTCCATCTCGCCAACCTCGCTCTCTTTCACGCCCATCCTCAGCAGCAGAGAGCGACGCGCCGGTAATTTAACGGAGGCGAGGCGGGCCTCCTTGCACGTGCGAGGAATGTCTTCGTGCGGAGGGCGGGGAGCAGTAGAAGGAAACGGAGACGATCATCACAAGGGTGGTGACTTCGGGGAGGAAGTGGTGAGACAGTCGCGAAGAGGGTGAGCAGTCATGTCACGGTCGTAAGGGAATCTGAGTTGGCAACATCGGAGGTAATGGTGACGGCGAGAGGGTGAGTCTCTGCACTTTTAACGCTTCTTTCGCAGAAGGTCCGACAGCTTGCGCGGAGATGAGGACGAACTGATGCACGAAAGAATTGCAACCACCAGATGTGTATCGCGGGTTGCGTCACGCCCCTGCCAAATGGAACTAGGAGAGGATGTTATCTCGGAGTCGAGACAGTCTCGGTGATGGCTATGGACAGTCAGTGTAAAAGCAAACACAAGGTGAGGATGAGGACACGAAGTGAAGAGATGACGTGGGTATATGATTTGAGTCTTAAGGATATGACATTCTATTGTGCGGAAGGACAAGGGATGACGGTCTGCGGTTGGCTAGTGTAACAGGATTCCCGCATGGCGCTCGCGGGCAATTTATGTTCCAAGACCCTGGTTGAAAGAAAGGGTCGTTAATAATGGGTCTGGCCGCTCCCCGCCATCTATTCTTTAACAATAATGAAGGGGAAAGTGCGCAACCACGTACACATACGAAAAATCGATAGTACTCTCTTTTGATTTGTATTAAGCATCTGCGTAGGGAAATCATTCATTCACAAGTCGTACGTCTTCAATTTACTTTAAAAAAATTTCTTCTTAATACTATAGCTCTTAAAAAAGTTATGTACGAAAAAGTGTGAATATAAACTAGGGTACGCTTGTGATGCATTCCTGACAATCTAAATCAAGGTATAAACTCCCCACAACATGCAAATAGTTTTTCATTTCCCCGACGTATAACACATTTTTATGACCGATGAGAAAAGAACAGTCTCTCAGAAAAAGAAAGTTTCTTTTTATGGTAAGGCTGGGCTTAATTGTAAACACTGACAAAACCGTGTCTGTCATTTCACAATAGTAACACAAAATCTTTACCCCAGGTTTCTCTTTCTTTAAACGGAACACAATTAAAAACTGTTAGGAATACAAAATTCTTAGGTCTCCATATTCAAGACAACCTCGAATGGAATTGTCACGTTGAAGAGGAGTTCGAATAATTTGTAAATCTCACCCCCGAAACTCTTGTAAACCTTTATTTAAGGAATTAAATATGTTAACACTTCCCTGCATTTATATTTATGAAACGGTCGTGTTTGTTAAGATCGAATTACTGAAGTGCCACCCTTGCTTCACACGAAACAGTCTCTTTCACGAACACAATACTCGCAATAGTAATAACATTCATCGCCCTAAAGTGTCAACCACTCTTTGCCAAAAAGGGACATATCATTCNAGACAGCCCTAAAGCCCCACCAAAAAAAAAAAAATCATTCGGAAATCGTTCTATATAATTCCCTGTCCAAGAATATAAAAGATATTATGAAATTGAATCTCTTCAAATCCTAAGTTAAAAACTACCTCCTGCACCAGTGCTTCTACTATGTAAAAGAATTTATTGATTTTAATAAAAGTTTAATCCGTCATGAACTTTATCTCGCCTTTGCTGTAGTACTTTTTAAATAACTTATAACTATTTCAAAAACTATTTTCTTGCATGGTTGTGTTGCCGTATGGCTCATATTAATTTAGTTTTATGTATACTCAACTTTGGCACGGTTGTGTACATTAATTCTGTAGCCCTATCCTGGCCCGATTTTTGCTCCAGTTTTCTTTCGGGTAGAGGCCAATTTCTTATACAGGTTCTTGAGGCTTTGTGTAGGGGCATGTTTATTGTAATAATAAATCGTGAATTTAGTGTTATTTCAATTCTTATGATTTTTAAACACTACTCAGAATAATCTATAGTTCGATAATAATTTGTACATGTAAATTTTTTGCGTTAAATTACAAACATATTCACATTGTATTAGTCATACGCAGTTTGTACTGCTTTTTTATACAAAAATTTTACAATAAATATATTATTATTTTAATAGAAAAACTGAGAAATCTCTTAGATTGCGGTGAACCTCACAGCCAGGTAACAGATTAATTGTGTTAGCAAGTTGAATGAGGATGGACGACGGACCCGGGAGGCAAACGGGATGGCGTAGTCGGTAAGCGCATGAGCGCGCTGAGCTCAAGGTCCCGGTGTCCCATTTTCATTCAACATAACATAGAAAAACTAAATTAAATAAAGGAAGAGAGAAACAAGAAAGAATGGTTCGGGGCACATATTAGCACAAAAGAGAGAGAAAAAGGAGAAAATAACTATGGAATTAGAAAACAAATCAAATTGTGAATTTTGTCAATGAATAGATAAGAGCGCCGCCGTTTCTAGTTGAAAAAAGGGATATCACCGAGTCAAATATTTTACAGTACGAAGGGTAAAAAACATGTTAACAAGGAAAAAACAGATGGATGAAGTAAAAAAGGTAAGGTAAAGTAAAGGATTCGATATTTCGTTTGGTCGAGGATAATTAGCAACAACTAAGAAAGACTAATTCTGGCCAGCAAACACGGAATGCAAAAGAACCTCAGTACCCCTCAACATTTCAAGTTCTGAAAACGAAAGTGAGAGAACGTGGGGCCAAAAGTGGTAGTTAATCTCTCGGACTCGCTCTCCCCTCCGCCTGCCAACTGCTGTGGATCCACAGGCTGTTGGCGCGCTTACACTATTTCTCTTCCTGGCTCTCTCACAACACGGATGTTTACAGTGAGAACGTGCTCCTCGGACGCCGTGAGCAACGAATTGTTTTCGCAATACAATCGCCGTCTTTCCCTCTTTCAGTGGAATTCGGTAAAATGCACATTTTTGTTCTCTCGAGGTAGAAAATGAATTTATTGATGCAAGTATATCTCAACATCACATTAAGAAATTCCATAGGAACGTTGGTTGTAAGTTTGTGCGGCAACTTTTTAGGGCTTTCGGGATACGAGAAAATTTATAATTTTCAAATAATAGTATGTATATATATATATATATATA
>NNCF01130158.1:0-66655 GCA_002313205.1 Laupala kohalensis | reverse complement strand
TATATATATATATATATATACTACTTTTTATTGGATATTTAGAACGTTCTTGAACTTCAGATCAAATATTTAATGTAAATAACCGTAATTATTTTTCCAGTCAACGTTATACAGCAATTTTAGAAATCTCATAATGATTTCATAAATATAAAGAAACGAAACAAAAATAATTCAACGATCTTCAAAACACAGTATCAAAGAATGTTAAATTGAAACATCCAAGAAAATTTGAATACAGAATGTCCTTGAATAGACTATTCTAAAAATATTGAATTTTTAGATACATGGTAGTCTGTGAAAAGTTATAAACAGTTTTCAAAAATTAAAATTGCAAAATCTAATAGTGTAGCCACCACGGGAATAATTGATAATATAAATTGAAATAGAAATAACACCGGAATACAAATCCTTCTAATTCTCGTACATAAGTTGTTCTACTTTTAAGTATTATTATTACTTCAAGTCATATTTAAACAAACTGATCGTTCAATTTTACGTAAGCAAACTGCATTTACATTTATGTGTACGTCGATTGTTTTATTTTTCTTCTCTCCTCAATCCAAACTCAAGGAAAATATAAACTTGAAAAATGAAACAGTAAATCTTTTCATGAATTGCGTTTTGTTAAAAAGAAAATATCTCCTAAATCTCAGCACAATGCCAGACGTGAAGACAGGTATTGGTGAGTTGAAGCCAATTTGCTTTCCTCTTTCAAAATCACCTTCCACCAAAGCTGAATCATTATTTTTTTCATCAGACACTCTTTGTGAAAAGTAAAATGTACATACTTCGCACACTCCGGATGTTCGAGGTGCAACTAGCGAGTGTGATACGAACCAACACTACACGAAACTACTCCTTCCCTTTCGATATTTCTTGCAACTCTTGAAGATGACCCTTATTACTGAAAATTAAATCCTTCTACTTAATAAGATTTAACCTATTTAGAGTAAATTTCACAATTTTTAAATTCTTTGAATAAGGTATAATTTTACTCCTTGTAAAATCTGCACTGGAATCAATAAATGACGTCACAATGAACATTATAGACCTGATTCATTTATAATCGCATGTTTGCGCAAGAAATATTCAATTTGTATACATGGATGCCTCATTCAAATAGTCTTTCACTTCACAGTTAAAGTTGCCTTGTCATTTAGTAATATTATCATGGTTTATGAAAAGAAATGTATGTAATGTATGCCAATTATTGAAAGTAAATATTAACAATAGTTATTCACATAAAAAATATAGTTGTAAGCGTAAAAAATTTATTGTAATGAACGTTATGAGTGTTCGAAGTTCGGCATAACATATAATTCAACATTACGAAGAAAACCTTTAAGGTAGTTAAATTACAAGACGTGAGAAAATAGTTTTCGTAAAAAAAACTCATCCAAATTCGGAAGTTAATTCAGGACGTACTCAAAAAACGACTCACCCCTCCATATCTCTACGTCTCCTTCCGCTCCTTTCTTCTCTTTGGACCAGAAATATCAAAGAGGCATGGTGTGAATTGAAATTGAAGCCCGACTTCATACCAGGGACCACCAACAAATTTTCACATCTGCGGCTCAACTTTCCGTCAACGCTAGTCTCAATCAAACTTCCTTCATTACCATTTCCTCCGTCCCCCGTCGCGCACGTCAATGCCAGAGTATTGTCCCCGCTCCACGTCCCCGCACCGTGCACAGAAACGCGCAGCGGGACGCGTCGTTGGCGGGATGATGGCGGAGGGCGCGGGGTGGCCGTGACAGGAGAAGAGGTAACCGCATTCCTCCGTGGCGCTTTACACAGGTGCCAACGAGACGGATTAGCATCACATTCTTTCAACACGACTACGAAAGACTACTCGGAAACTAAAGTATCCAACTCTCAAGATCAAAACAAAATATTTTCTATTCACGTGCAAATTGGGTTATCTATAATGTTCACGACGACGGTACTTTTCAACTCTCTTTGCAAAACAGTCGACTCGTATGTCGACGACTTTATGACAAACCTTAGACGTGTAAAACAGTAGGTAATAAGAGGCTGGGGTTATTTCTAGTGTATTGTTTGGTTGAGTTGGAAATCCGCGGGTATCGTACATTGGTGACAGAAATATAACATATGTAGATAGAAATATCACTACCATCGTCATAAAAGTTATAGATACCCGAGTTCGTGCTTCAGTACAAAGTATTTAATACATTAATTACTTTTAATAAGTAATATACTTTTGTTTCGTGACATTAATAGATATACTATAAAATAATTTTCCGCCTGTAACTTAATGATACTAATCTGTCATGACTATTTGGACTTAGAACTATCCAACGAGACCACTGTTGATGTTTTTCGAATAACCATAATCATATCACATTGATCATAAGTTTGGGTACTCATTTTTTAAGTTGACAAACAAAGATTTTTTAAAAAAATATATATATTTATTAGACATTTTTCAACATAAATTGGTTCTCATAAAAGTGATAATGAAATTTTCAAACAACAAGATGCGTCCAGAAACGTCTAAAAATAAGTCTTTGTTTTATATTTTAGAAAGGTTAAGCAAGCCGTGTTAAACCCTTTTGCTATAAAGAAATTAATGCAGAGGAGAATAAGCTACACATATGTAAATATAGCATTCATGTGGGTCTTTTGGGTCATTTCATATTCTATCTGAAAGAGGTATCTACAGTTTTATGAATTGCAGTAATTTTTAATGCACGTTCGAAAAAAATTTATTCAGTTCTCTCTTTATTAGGAGTTTAAAATTTAAAATAATTCACGTACAATATGGTGAAGTACACGACGCAGAAACATAGAATGCACAACTGATTACTTTTGGAAACAATCTAGAGTACAGTACCACCTCGTTTATCCGATCCTAGACTATCCGAATCTTTGATTTATTCGGATAAGTTTTATTACAAAAATATTATATTATATTTTGCTCTCGAGCTTATAAAAAGTTTTAAATGCGGTAGTATGTGTGAGATCTGCATGGCGAAAAAATAAATTACATTTACTTTACTCAATAAACTGTTCTGTGGATTGTAAATTACATTTGCAAAAAGTAACTGAATATTACGTGTACCTTATACAGGGTTTACTTGTAATGATCCGAAGAGTGTTGGCCGATGGGTCACCGGCCGCATTGTTCATCTTTGATGTTCAATTACTCGCCAACTACGTGATTAATTCTTCTCATTACTCATGGTTTTGTAAATATTCCTGTACTAGTAATTATCATGAAGAATACATGAAATGTAGTCTTTCTGCAGTTTTTTTCTATACCCTATGGATATTCCAAATTTAAATTGCCGCTCCTATTCAATCCGGATGAAAAAAGTTCAGCTATAAAGTGAATAACACATGAAACCGCCCGACAATCTACAAGTAAAAACTACTGTCTCGTAAACAAACGGGAACAAATCTTTCGGTCTTAATGTGCTTGTGAAAAGCAGTTGCAACATGAAATTGATCCATCAAAAGTACGATAAGAGTCCACAATTCATCGAAATACGAAATAATCGAGGATTGTTCACCCTGGATTATGATTCAGCGAATTGAGTCGTAAACTTAAATTGAGAGCCAGTATAATCTCTCTGCAGTGCTTTAACGCAGTTTAACGAGGCTGTCTGTTTAAGAGTGCTCGCCTAATCGGACGAGAAAAGACACATTTTGTATTTGACAGCGAATAGATTATACTTTCCACTCAGGCGATCAAAACTTTGCACGAGTCAGCTGTCCAGACGAGCGTCCCGCAGTAAATTGCCGATCAATTAGATGCTCCGTTTTGGAGGCATAATTATATTCCCCAATACAGGAAGTATCAAAAGGCAATTAGTTTTTCGGACAATTTTCCCATCCACGCGTACTTTTTTAATTGAGTTGTGATAAGAGGAAAACCCACGGGTGCTTTGAGAATTGGTGGAATTGTGGAAAGAGATTAGGAGTAAAAAGAAGTGAAAGCCGCGAGGCCAGATAGAATCTCATCGGCGGGGGACGATAATAACGAGCACAGTTAAATAATGTGTTATGAATGAGACCGAATCAACAAAAAAATAAATAAAAAATCATGATACATGTCCCGTGGATAAATAAACTCGATTCGTTAATATAATAAAGTAAATATAACGTATGAAAGAAATATCTGGAAGTATGGATGGTATGATTTTCAGACCGATTTCGTGACCTGTCAATCCTCCTCCTCACTTTTCTAAACAAAAACCAAANATATATATATATATATATATATATATATATATATATATATATATATATATATATATATATATATATATATATAATGTAAAGATTAAGTATTACTGCTGTTAAAAAATTATATATAATGAAAATGCCAAAATTATAACTGGGTATTTGCTGAAAGGAAATAAGTAACTTCAAATTAAACGTAACGAAATACTCACTTATGCACCGTATCACGTAAAAAACAGTTTATATAGGATATCAAAGAAAAAAAACTGGTATGACAGAAAATTAAAATAGATCAGATAACTAAATAGGAAGTTTTGCTTAAAATTGATAAAATTTGGAAATATACAGAAACAAAAATAAATTACCATCAACATGAAAACGTCAAAGTATAAAACAAAAATTCATGGTACGAAGATGGTTATTCAGAAGGAAGTTGTTTGCCATCAGGAATGGAAATCTATCATGGAGTTTGAGATTTAAGAAGAGACCCGGTTTCGGGGACATGCCGCATGCGTCGCAATGCTGTGCAACCACAGCTTCCATCCTACCTTCGAAAAATATCTCCAGTAAGTCCCCAACCGACAGGACGCTGAGCGGTCCCCGAGCTATCCCAGTCGCCGAAAAGATAGGAGAATCCTTTTCCACGACCTCGGAGATTTCGGCAAGCCCTTTGCCCAAACTCCTCTCCCTCCCGTCCTTTCGCTTTTGCAACGATCTCACCGTCTACCTTCCCACCCCATCACCCGTACCAATTCTGCTCTTCTGCCGAGCAATAAGTCGTTACTTCGACGCAGGAGAAATCGTCCAGCAGCGGTCCTCCCACACCCAAACGGTTGTTCCCCCGGATCGCGTCGCGGTGACCACCGATCTCTTACACGACTTACGGCACGCCGTCTTTTCAGCTCAAACTTACACCGTCTATTCGGTGCGAACAGATATGAGGTTTTCAATTCAGTGTTGCAATATCCCAACGTTACGGGAACAAGGTGCCATTTTATGGTTTATTGATCAAAGGAACATTTTCACAATATTCGAAAGTTCTATTCGACACTCGAAATTACATACTTCGTAATTTAGAAGATCTGATTATGGCGTACATCTGAAAATCTTTATTCTTTGTCAATCAACATGGCACCAGTTGTTACGAAAAATGCACAAAAGAAAAGATAAGCAAATTGCTGTCAATCAATAAGCAATCAATTCAATTTGATCTCACACTCCACTTTCTGTTTCGGGAGAGCCCAGCAAACGTTCTTAATTACACATCGGCAAATAGAAGAGCAAAAAATAAAAGAAAACACCTTGTGTAGCCGGGTGTTTTTTGTGGAAACAACGCGCGCCGGGCGCTTGGTGTGCGTTCTTGAAACGAGGGTTAAAGGGTAGAGCGCGTTGTGTCGGCGCAGAGGGTGCGTAGTCGTTCGCTCGCTCCCTGCGCAGCTCCTCTTCAAAGCGCGACACCACTCCCCACCTGCATCGCCACAGATCGCTTTTCCGGAACGCGTCGGAGCACGGTGGAACGACGTTCGATCCTCGCTAGAAAAATGTTGCCTCAAAATACACACTATAATATCTATTCACAATATTGAGTCCCAAGAAAAACAAATCAACTAATCCCGAAAAGAAATGTTAACGAAAATAAAATATTAACGAAATGAATTTGATTTTAACATAAGTGAATAGTAACAAACAAATAAGTCATTTACCACCAACTTAATAGTTTACCGAAATTAACTTGATAAGAATGTTTTCAAAATCTCACAACGTTGAACACCTAAAATGTTTTTCCCTACGACTCATTATGTAACAAATTTATGTTATTTAACTAAACGTTTTGAAGATTCTTCCCACTTTAAAATGTATCGTCTGCCTTTGTAAATTATTTATTTTTGTTTGTACCCTAAATTTACTGACTTTACAAAATATTTTCCCATATTACGGGATATATTACAAGCACATTATTTCGCTAGAAAAAAAATCTCATCTACTTGTCGTAATTGAAGCTGCAAAAAATTGCTTCTTTCGGCATCGGTCTTCGTTCGAGGAAAAAGAGGAGAATCTTCATTTTTAAATAGACGAGCCCTGAATTTCTCCCATTTTGAACATGTGGATACCCAGAATCCCACTGGCCCCAACAACAACCTCTAGCATAGCAGCACCTTTTCAAAGACATCTAACAAGGAAGCAGCTCTTGCTGGAGTATTAATTGCGCACAATTGGAAATCACAACCTTCCCTAATACTCATCGTTATTGAAAAGAAATCGTGAAAATTTCGAATTACCTGTGAACTCGGTTCTATCATTCGTAAGAATTATTTTAGCCTATTAACTCTTAAACAATTCTAAAAATAAATGAGGCTATCTCGTGGAAAAATAATCAATATTTTATGAAAATGTCGATTACATATTTAAAATTTAATTCACATTTACGCACCTTTAGGATATAGTATAACACTAATCATTAAAAAAATAGTTTGTGGGGAAAAGTACAAAAAAGTGGAAAAATACAAAATAGGAAAAAGGCTTCATAGTTTAATATCACTGTTTTTCGGAGGTTTCGGGAAAGTTTCAATTAATCAATTAATAAACGTATCAGTGAACGGTAAATCGAAAAATTCTGCAAACATCATAGTGTATTATATTTTCACACACAACTATGTGGACCTGTATTTAATTAAGAGCAGGTGGGAAACGTACTTCCACATAAATCCTCTTTATAATAGGAGGTTAACAACTTACGGCGTTCACTCATCAAACGTAGCTCCCCATTCTCCTTTTATCCTCTTAGCTGCCAGAATATCTTCCCAGAGGCAGGGAATTTTTAGTCTCACAATTAAAATGAGTCAGATTTATTTTAGAGAAGGAGCTCAGGTCATGATGCTCTCTCTTTAGTAATTTCGTTCATGGAGAAAGATATTAAGACAATATAAGAACAAGAATGATTAAATATTCATTTTAAGAAAATTTTCACTTTCGTGAAACTCTGTTTCCTTCTATCGATTTCTTCTCTTTACGTCACCATGCGTCTGCCCTAATCAAAGGCCAAGGGATAAGCTCAACAATGAGCTCAATAGTTACGTCACGAATATTTGGAATACGCGAGCTCCCTAAATGTAGCATTAAAACATTTAAAATTTATATTAAACGATGAAGGTAGAGATAAAATATTGTTTCAAGAAGATTTTGTTTAAGGTATAGATCAAGATCCAAATCAGCAAATAGAAAATATTATTTTTTAAATTTTTGTTTGGCGACAAACGGAAACTCGAATAGTAATAGTAGTAATACTGCTCTTGGAGGATACAAAAATGTCGTTATTTTCGCTACTCGTCACTAATTGATTTATTTGACATAAACAAACAACGAAAATCATCATTCAAACTTGATTTTTAATCATGTCATTACATAATTTGTATTCCTTTTAATTATCTCTTTTTGTTTCTTCTCTTCTTTTTCACGAAAATTAATTTCTCTATGTTACATTGAAAACCATAACCAGAAAGAAACTCTAAAACTTCCGATGTTTCTTAAACTAAAATTTGGGTGAGTCATCGCGCATACAGCCTCTTCCTCGAATCTTCGATTGGGAACCTCTGCTCTCCCGACGCCTGCCACCTCTGTCATCTGGATGCTGCATCTGGAGCAGTCGTCATCCCAGAGGGGAGGGATGTGGGGTGAGGCGACGTGCTGCGAAAGACGGCGACCAACACGCGCCCGAGCGGCAACCAAGGGACGCGCCCTAGCGGCGGCATTGCGCGCGACAGGTAGGGGAGTCCAGGGGTGTGGTGGAACACCGTGACGAGGTCGGGAGGAGGGAGGAGTCGGTGAGTGAGAGAGAGAGAAAGAGAGAGCAAGCGCCGTACATTCCTGCGGCCTCCCATCCCCACCCTCGCGCAAGTTCCTGAGATCCTTTCCCGAAGCGTGCAACCCCGCGCCCGATTTCGCGTATTTTTCGTTTATGCCACCGCTCCACGAAGGTTATTTGGATCTTGGCGTCGAATTCAAGTATTCATACTTCATCCCTCGAGAAGAAAAAAGGGCAATCGAACGATTTCGCCGTGGACTCTTTTATCACGAAAGAATAGTTTGAGAACTGGAAACAGAAGAAGGGTCGCTGTCCTTCCTCATTTGCTTCGATCACAATACCCTCCAGAAGAAAGCCGCCGTAATTAGATAAAACAGAACTTCACCAAATGTAATTCCGGGATGCTCGTCCTCAGTGTTGGCTCGCGAAACCTTTCTAAGCTAATTTGATAGGTTTCTATCAGCAATAATGACATTTGGATACCATTCCCTCACAAACACCTTTTGCCACAAATGTTGTAAATATAGTTCAAATGACAACTCTGTGATACTGAACGTTTCAAGTACCTAGTTTTCTGCTTTCTTCAAGCACGAGCGATACAGTTTATTCCCTGATGATAAAAAACATATTCTTTTTATTTTAGAGAGTACGAATAGTTATCACCAAACACATTAAATCACACGTTATTTTATTGAAAAATTTACTTTAATCCAATAAAGAAGTGATTATCCTCGGTCACTTAAATAATTAGTAAAATAAACCTAATAAATAGAAATAATACGCACATTCACATTCAATAAAGATGACGCGTTCAGTGTTTCACCAACCACCCGCAATTAAAATATATCAAATCGCTCTGAATAATATAATATATTTATTTTCGTATCAGATGTGCTGTCGTAGAACATTCGAAAAAGTAACATATTTCAGTTCGTTTGTAGAGATATTTGCAAACAGTTTCCATGCGCCTTCGTCATCGGTTGGAGTATGATGAATCCCTGGCGAAGTGGATTTTGATGGAATGGTGACTAAATCCAATTTTGGTTGAATCTCTCGAGCCATATTAGCTCGCAAAATCCTTCCCATCACATATTTTACTCTCCCCATTTCTCTTCTTTCTTCTCGACTCTCGAGGCTTCAGTCCAAAACCGTCGTATAAGAGCCTCGTCCTTTTTCATGGGAATTTTTTCGCTTAAAAGAAATAGGTCATTTTACAGAAACCTGAATCCGCGCAGAGTTAAGGTGGCAGCTCCCGCTCTTACTTCGGCAGAAATTTACATTTGACAAAATCTATTTACTAATGTTCTTTTTCTATATTATAAAGAGCTATAAAAGAAAGAGAAAATATTAAAATACATACATTTCTCATTCACGAATCGATCATGCTGAGTTTGTTTAACACATAATTTATATCGATAATTTATTTTATTTTATCGTCTTTACCAATGCAAACTTCAATAGAATGTACGTAAATTGTGATGTTTTCACGAAAAATAATTCAAAATTCAATCACACAACTTTTAAGGAATAAAGAACATCTCAAATGTAATAAACATTACAACGATTATCTTTCATTAACTTCAATAATTCCTTTCGTGATTTAAAGACGTATGAAATTATCTTGGTAATACGTGAGAATACTCATAAAATTAATAAATTACTAAACTATATACAGACAATTTCAAAGTCAAACTCACTGGGTCAGTAAATTATGGATAAAAAATATAATTCTTCTCAATCTCTGGCCATGATAATATATAAAAGGGTGTCCATTAAAAATTTAATGTTTAAACAGTGGTAATACCCCGTGCAATCGAGAGATGAAAATTTAAACGATATTTACATTTGTAATAGTTTTCTTTTTTAATTTAATAATACTAATTTGTTACTCCGCAAGTGAGCTATGCTCGGAGGCAGATAAAAAGGAAGACATAATAAAAGTATATATAATAATATCACTGGAAGTTAAATAACAAATCATCTCCTAAATATCTATGAAATACACACACCCTCACTGGGTATAAAATGGTTAGAAAATCTGTACAGAAGGTAACAACGAGAAATAAAATTAAATTTCAGGAATTAATTATCTACATGAGGCCCATATGTGTGTATAACTACATACATGCACAAACTAATTTTCGCTTACAGACAGATACAGACATACACTCATACGTACAATCATGCATCAACATATAAACATATATCATTGCTCCTCCAATTTGAAGTTAACGTACTTAATTTCCAATTAATGGCAACAACATTAGCATCCTGTAGTTTCAGGAGTCACTGTACATACATCAAACGTTAAACCATTCAATTCAATTTTGACTAGTGTGGTAACAACGGTCCCTTTCTTTAAGAAGCTATGTTTCTCAGTTAAAATAATAAGAGTATAACAACGAAACACACGACCTTTAGAAAGAAATTCCCAAGTATTTGAAAAGTTTACGGAACTTCCCACCGATTACAACTAAAAGCACGGAACACGTCGAATAGAATGAAATCGCATATTGGAACATTTCCATTCAATCCCAAGACCTTCATAGCTGACCTTTGGCGGAAACCAACAATTCCGATCAATTCATCTTTTGCGGAAAAAAAAGAAAAATGTTCTCTGCGACTTCTTGTCTGTTAGAAGTCGACGATCATTATTATTAGACAAGAAGAGTTCTTTTTCTCCCCTTCAACTTCACAGAGAAGTTTTGATGTAAATACTAAATGCGTTCCGCATTTGTCTCTAACTCGAGGCAGAAATGGTGGGGGAGTGGTGACAGTACTGGCTAAGGAGTCGGGATGGGTGGATAACGACCGACATTACTTCCAACTGATCGTCCTTGTGATTATGCCGTGTTGTGTTAAGGAGTTAAAATAATATTTCCTCACATTTCTCGCACCATAAAACTGGAAAGTAAAGGACTCGTTGCAGAATTATTTGGTTTAAGACTCGTAGAGAGGGTGGATTCTGAGAGTCGAGGTGAATCACGAAGCACAATGCTACCACAGAAAGCATCTTCAAACAAACAGAGAAAAACTATTTTATAAATTTCAATTTCTTAGTGAACTATGACACCTCATTTGCGTCATTCATTTCCTAACAACAATACACCTAGCAACAATTGTGTTGCTAAATTAGAGTGTAACCATGCGTATGAAATATTTAGCAGCTCACATTTTAGTAACATATTCTTACATCACTGCAATGTTTTATTTCATTCATATTGTAACAACAGTTGTGGCGAACAAAAAATATTTCACATTTTCAGAAAAGAACCGTTTTGTAATTATCAATCTCTATTAAACATTAGAGTAACATTGTTAGAAGAAAAGAAAATACCCAAAATACAATCCTTTTTAACAATACATGTAATTAATTTTAAAAGTTACTTCGTCGATCCCCTTGTCAACACGCTTTTTCTCCGAATCAATGAGTCCGACAAGCTCTTCAACTGGTGCCGTGAGGGTTTAATAGGGAAGAATTCCCAAGGGAGACCACTACGCAGTCGCCTGCAACGGCCACTCCCTGGAGTGTACGCGGGAGGGTCAGCGGGTTGCGGGCAGCCGCCCTCCGTCACTGGCACACGACAGTCCGTGCGGCCGCTGTTGTGAATGCGTGTAGTGCTGATAGGGTGTGTAGCGGTGCATCAGGGGACTAGTTGCGGGGGATAGAGTGGGGAGGTCGAGCCTTAATTAATTAATGGGACGGCTTTGGCAGCATTCACGTAGGTTGGCGAGGAAAACACTCATGGAGAGCTTACTCAATCACCAGCCATATGCTCCGGTTCGATATGTTTCCTGTCTAAAAATAGACCACGAAAGACGGGTGAATTATCTCAGGGTACGGAGGGCTTTAATTATTTGATCATTGACCCACGAAACAAATTTAATTCCAAAGAAGATACAAAGCCGAAGCTTATTTATTAGATAAACACTTGTAATTATGAGAGAATTATGTATCTACTACAGCCAATTTAATTAAAATTATTTTTATGACCTGCAATTACTGAGAAGAGAATTAAATACTCACTAAAGTAATAACAAACAAAGAAATTAAGTTTGAGAATAAAAGAAATGTTGGAAAGCGCATTCTCCCATATTTAATTAGCAAATCTTTCGGTTAAATGATTACGGTGTTAAGGGAATCTTCACTCCTAAATCACTTGATCAATATTTCCTCTCCAGCAACAAGATATCCTCCACTTTTAAGAAATTTTTACTTTAACAGAAAAAATTAACCAGAAAATATTATTTTGCAAATTTCGTGGTATCAGAAACGTTTACAAATAGTAGCCACGACCGAAATTCTCTAAGAAGTTTCGAAAATAAAATGTTCGAATCAGGAATTTTACTTATCAAGTATTGAAAAAATGTATGTGTCTACTAGTCTTTGCTTGTATCTCAGAGAGGATTATTCAAAACTTTATTGTATAATAATGTGTAATTGATCTTCGACAGGGTTCTTTCTCGATCAGGAGGACTACACCCTGATTTTATTCAGAAAAGCACCTCAAAATTCTTCAGAATTGACCGATATATTCATAAAACGTGATCCATAGAGAAAAGTGTTCGTACTGGCAAATATATGACAGAGAGAAAGGAGATCAATATGATGTGAATTCTGGAAAATATGTACAAAACTGTCAATACGAAACTGATTTGCTTCTCTAAAAGTATGTCTATACACGCGAAGATCCAAACGTTATATACATTACATTAACCAGACATGTAAGTATGTATGTATTCTTACAAAATGTTATCATCTCAAACCGAATACAGGATTGTAATTCAATATTTTTGTACTCATTCTTCACAGAAATCACCAGAAACATTTGATTTTCTAATACAATGATTCCTGGAAACAAAAAGAATCCGAATGACATTTTATGCATGATTTTGTACTTACAAAAAATTAAAAAGATCTTATCTGATTTAGTTCACCGAAATATTTGTCATTCGTTTTAAATTACGTAATGCCTCTGTGAAGCATTTTCGTTGTACCACGACCATTTTCAAAATTAAATAATTGCAATAATTTCTTCTAAATGTACCCATACGTTAACATTCATTTTAAAAGAGCTCTTGAAGCGATATTGTAATGAAAACTTGAAATCTTCAAGATATGTCAGTGAATGAACGTAAGCAGCTCCTCACTATGTCTTATTAATGTGTTGTATTCGCAGCACAAGCCGTAGGGCGGTCGTAATGCGGCAGAAATGGTCGGAGTGCACTCTCGCTTCGTCGCCCCGGGGAAGTGAACGGGTCCAGTTTGGGCTCATTTTAGTCCACAGGCTAATACACGGTCAACGACCATATCTCATCGGGTATTCCCATTCAGAAAAACTTACGTTGGAATATACAATATCGATATTTGCAGAGCCTTTCTCAGAGTCATTCTAATTAGCGAGAAAGATTCGTCAATAAAACAAGCTACGGGTCGTATTTTCTTGAAATGAAAATAAGAAATAAATGATTACGAGGGAAGTTAACACCAAATTCTTGAAATTCACATCATTCTTCCATCAGAACTAACGTCCATACATCTAAGATGTTGGTAAATGGGAATCAATTTATTCTGAATTAAACAAGTTGATCACTACATTTTCGTTTGAACTGCAGAGGAGTATTAAAAAAAACACAACAATTATCTTATTGTCAATTTTTGAATTATGTTTACACATACAAAGTTTTATAAAGAAGTTTAAGAACCTATTCGTCGTGTTAGAACAAATTCAAAGAAGATACGTATCCTTTTCAGTGACACATACCTTAAGTATCATCATCATACATAATGGTGAAATCATGTTTCAAATTTATTTTAATGTTAGTTAGTTAGTTAGATTTAATGGTCTCTCGACTATTAAACTCATTGCAGCACAACTTTTATTGTAGATCTTGACATGATAATAACCTGGTCTAAGAAATAGGATTGTTTTAAGAAATGAAATCCGGACTATCTCTTTATGAACCGCGGAAAACATTCTTATAGAGAGTGAACTTATCTGTCGAGAAGTAAAATAGTTCTAACATAACTTTCAAGAGCGCTGCTGACTAATACAACTGTTGCGCCATGAAGGAGTCACGTAAAAATTATCAAATTTCCACGAAAGATAGAGGATATTTAAATAACAGCATATAGAAGTTTGGATGAAAGGAAATATTCCATAGTGGGTTTGTCAAACGAACGCAGTGGCAAACCTTTATTTTTCCACAATACTTCCAAACCGGTTGGTCGGAATCCGATGATTGTTAAGCGTTTAGGAAAACGATGGTTCCGGGACAGTGATACACGTTGTCCGCGCAACCCAATAATGCAACAGCCACGTCTCTTTCCCTGTGTTGAATCATTTGCATAACAGTAAGAGTCCGCGCGGAGAATGTGCCAACGTCTGCTGCACCATGGCCTGGCAACTATGATTACGGCTTTCCTTGACTGCTCGATAGAGAGAGGCAACAATGTGTTAAATGAATGGAGTTAACATTGTATTTTCAGATGATTTTCGGTTGTGCGTACAGTAGAATGATGGTCGTATGCTCATCACACACCAAAAGAAACGATCGTTGGCAGCTTCCATTCGTCATCGTCATAAGGATCTAGCTTCGAGAACAATCGTTTGAAATACCACTGAATACACATTTCAATCACCACTTTTTTGCATAATCGATTTGGACAACCATCGATACATGAACAACTGGTACCCTCTCCAACACGTTGTACAGATCTGTCATCCGTTGACCCAAACTATGGTCATGGCTCTGACCAATCATCCACCAGAACGATAGACGAACTCTAAAGGAGAACAAAATGAGGTATTTGTATGTCATCCAAGCTCAATTTAGCTAGATATCCAGTAAAAAATTCTGCTGTTGTTGCTGGAAGAGGCCCCGATTCTGGAGACTAACTAGTGGTTTTATCCACCTTGAAATTACTTAGTAGAAATTTTATTTGAGAGGAGAGTAGTCTTTTGTGGATAAGTAGCTTGAAACTTAAAATAATCAAAGCTGCTACACAAGTGACCTCGAAAAATTGTATTGTACTCTAACAAAAATTCCACTTCATTTTGGCAGTAAATTGTCAGACAAAATAGTTATTGCTTATATGGAAAACAGAAGTGAAAACTTGCAATATCTTAGATTTACTTTTTCATCTTTTTCTAGAACACATTTTCACCTAACATATAAATTAAATAGCATGTCCAGACACGCGTTAAATTGCAAGACACCTTTATCACTAACAAAGTTCGAGACATTTTTCTGATCAAGATCTTTACAATAAAAGCGTTTCTCTAAGTCTCATAAAGTGTCAGATACGTCAAAATTTTCTAAATTCGGATTAATCCACTCGGTCGATCAAAGCCAAGAGCGAAACAAGATCCGTGCGACGATACCATCGTCAAGGCAGTCGGCAGCTGTCCAGCAATGGAAGTGGTCTTTATCGCGTACCCACCGACGACTCGCTACAGAAGGCAGACAGCAGAGGTCACATTCGCCCGAGAAATAAGGACGCACTGACGAGAATTTCTGCGTCGAAAAGGAGGAAGAGAAGTGAGAGGTCGGAGAAAGGAGGGGTCTAGAGAGAGATAGAGGAGGGGGACATCCTATCGTACTGCGGATTGAAGCGGAAATGAGCGGGAAAGGGAGCGTGCGTTATCATAGGGAACACTATTTCACAGCCACGAAGTTTACGACCATGCAAAACCCGCCACGGCACCGCACTCTACGGCGCGTTGGAGACTGCCCGCCACCAGAGCTTCCTCAGAGTTAGAGTTAGAGGGGGGGATAGCTAGGAAATCAAAGGAGAAAGGACAGACAAAGTCACTGAAAGAATACAGTGCAGTTTAGAAAGGGTTAATACAAATGAGAAATATGAGAAAAGAAGAGAGAAAACATATCGAAAATAAAAAAGAGGAAATAATAGGGTAAGTAGGTAGAAAAATGACGTACCTTAAGAGAATAGGAAAATATAGAGAAAGATGATTTCGTAGCTAAAAAGAGGAATAAATGAAATACAATGACGTCTAATTCTGTAGGCTCAACCATTAAAATATTATTTCTCATAAATCAAGAAGAAACCTCCAGGTACGGGAAAAGGAAAAACCTCCCCCCACAAAAAAATCGTGTAAAGGTTTTCGAATATGTCATGTATTTTATCAGAAATGTAAATCTATATCTTTAACTTCCGATGACACTTGTCTCTATGAATGTAACTCATTTGTATGAAAAATCCATCCTCTACAAAAGCTTTTCACGTGTTTTCACACAAATTAATTTTTTATCGCATTTTGAATATACTAAAAGAATACGAATTGTGAAAGTCAAAAGTAATTTATTTTCTCACATATCTTGGTCAAGATTCCAACTTCACTTTTTCTCCCCGTACAAAGAGCACGGAGAAGAACAAGCGAATTACAAGTGTATGATATGAGACAAAGAATTGAAGTTATAATCATTTGTGGAAATTAATGGGACCGGTATATTGTATTCCTAAAAGGTAGCCTTTTTCTCCTTATTTTCCGGCATCCTCATCAAACTCCCGTATACGTGTGCCAGTACAAATATTATATTCCGGACAGCGACGTTATCTTAAATTTGTAATCTTAAATGCTAAAATATTTTTGTATTTTATTTGTAAATAGAAGAAGAAAGATATTTTTGTCGGTTCATAAATTGCCTCCCTGGTGAAACAACTGATAGATCAATTAAGTCCGCGTTGGTTATTAAGTTTTATTATAATCACTTAACTTCAAAATGAAACACTGGATATTCTATGTTTATGCCATTTACTCCTCTCACGAAACAGTGAGCCCACTGATTGAAACTCGTATGTGTATGGCTACGAAATCTTCGCAAGGGCTCACTTGTTTTTACTTATTACCAAAGAAGTAGATTATTTTGGGCATACACTAAAATCCTCAATAAATGAATGGCCATTCACCCATCTTTTAAGACCACACTAAAAGAGATTGATGCATATAAAGATGTCAATTTTACGAAGCGGGGAAACAATGAATCGTAGAACGAGAGTAAATGAGTGAGTGACTCAGGAGTAAATGGATCTATCGGCTGATTGATAGCTAGATTAAGTGGAGATGTGTGGAAGGAGTAATAGATGGGAAAAGAAATAGGTGGGTGTAAATAACTGAGCGACTAAGTGATTGTGAGAGAAAATTTAAAACATGCGAAAGAGTAGCAATCCAGCATACAGTATTTTTTTTATTCGGGCAGCTCTTGCTGTCAGTATAATTTTGCATCATACGTTTATCGAAGTGACTTTTAGGTGGCGAGATTCATCATTATACAAAAGTAAATCGTTTGAACAAAATTGCAGAAAGAAACATAATTACTACAAAAAATTAAATAAAAGTAACTACAAAGAGCGGGAGTTAACTATCACACTTGCCCAACTCACGCTAGTTCCATCCAATTCATTACTTGTTAAGAGTGTAGTTTTCTTATTCACTCCCTCACTCAAGACAAATGTGGACCCGACTTCAAATTTACCGACAGCTTAATTTAAAATCTTCCCCAAAAATTTGCTTGAAAGAAGCTTTAACTGACTTCTATCCCCCAAAAATAAGGCTCACAATAATTAATTTCAGTAACAAATTACCGACTAGAAGAACACTAACCAATGTTAGCGCGAAGCGGTTCATTTAATAAAGGAAAAGAGAGGAAGTAGAAAAACGACAAAAGACAGAGAACGCTCCACTGCGGTGGTAAATAGGTCTATAAACAGTAGAGCTTCTTTTCCTGTTTTGGTTTCTTCAGTGAAAGTTTCATCGCGTCGCGTCTTGGCGTCTTTTCTCCTGAAAGTTTGTGGAACGCGTTTCCTCTGCAAGCGGATGGGCCGGCCTGCGGCTGCATCTGTGTACAAACTTCACGCCGTTTCTTTGGAGTTGAGTGAGCCGCCCCCGACGCGACTCCACCGCATGCGGGAAAGAAGAGAGATTCTTTCAAATGCGGTCGGTTTTTGTTCGTGTCTTCCCAGCGCGAGTGGCGCTAAGAACAAAAGATCACGCCCTATTGGCATGAATAATCAATACGACGTTCACGTACATGGTATATGCGGATCAGGTGATGAGTGAGAGAGACATATATTGCAATAATATCAACACTGCTGAATCAATTTGATCTGAAAATCTTTCAAGGGAACATTGAAATAATAATTACTTAACCAAGTATTTTTTTACTCTCTGCATTCACTGAAGGTTATGAAAATCAAGAAAAAATACATATTAATTGAAAATGAACCATTAAAAGTGTGATGTAAATTTATCACGCACAACAGAAGCCCCTTTCCTTGGGTCAGATGGACATCTGTGTGATTTGGCTCTTACCCAAAACTCACATCCAAAAATACGACAGTGTTATTCTTATTTGTTGTACAATCAAAACTTAGCATTCTCCACCTAACCTTGAACGTCATAGACCTCATGTCAAATAGTTCACTAGCAATAATGTAAAACTGTTAGCCAGGAAGAAAAGAAAGTGGTAAAATAAAGCTACATTGAAAAATAAGTTTTAAATTAAAAATTGTTTCCAATGTAAAAGTAGAATACTTAGGAATGTTTCAAGCTCACTCTAATTTTTTAAAGCGAGAAATATTTCAAAGAGAATTTTCACAAAATGCTTTGCACAAATTCAAACAAAATTCTTTAAATCTAAAACTTTTTATACTTCTTTTAAATAACAAAATATTCCAATACATTTCTTCTGAATAACAAAACCTTACAAAGATTAAAAGGAACATTCAAAAGAAAATCGATCAAGAGAGAATTTATCTTACGCGAGGCAAAATAAGTAATGGCACTATGTATTTTCTTCATTCTAAAACACGTATTAGAACATTACAGAGCTTGTGCGATTGAACTATCTATTCCGTATTAGCGTGGAAACAGAAGCTCATTCCGTTTGCTGTTTGCAGAATCTAAATTCCAACCACACGCATGTCGGCAAAAGAATACATTACAAATCAATTATAAAAAGTAAAGATTAAATAACATAAAAGGATTAAAATATTTCATGTACACAGAGTATTGTTTTATTTTAATCTATTGAATTACCCTTGTTGAGCGAATTGATAAAACCCTTCTCGAATAAAAAATTAAGAGAGTTCATGTTTGGAAAAAGTGGAGACTTTGTCCACTTATGTCACAAACTCTAGAAGTAATATTCTTTGTTGTGTACCTAATTTAACAACGTATTTCCTGTGTATAATGAAAATGAAATGAACATACATTTAAACATAAATAAAAAACTTTTTTTCGTAAATATCAAGCATGAACAAACGCATTGACTTTCAGAAATTATTTTCAACAGATTGAGGTTTCTATTAACTATTTCGCGTTTCACTCAAATAACTGAAGTAATAAAGCGTAGGGAAAAATGCTGCGGGAAATGTTAGGAACTATGGCTTAAGGAAGGGGAGCATAGAACCCGGAAATGCAGATGGAAAAAAATAAGGAAAACATGTAGAGGTAGAATATTGTAACGCACATACGTCACGATTTATACCACCACACATGTATGTATCAGCATAGAATAAAATCAGTTGATTTAGAAAGATATTTCCTTGTCTCATTAAGAAAAATTCACAAACCTAAATTATTTTCAAATCATCCGAGTACTGACAAATTCTAGATTCATCCATCCGTACAAGTTTTTACACAGTATGTACCTTTCACAAGAAAACCCGCAATGTAGTTTCACAACGCACACAAACCAAATTTACACTTTCCAGGTTACCTACACAACCTTATCGAGATTATAATAGCTTGTTTTACTGCTTGAAATTGAAAAATACTTCTTCTTTTTTTCCACTTTTTAAGCAACTGTATGTTTATGCGTGGATACGGTTCTCAGGGTGTGAGATACCAAAATTTTCGTTTTTACAAAAACAAATCCTAAAAAGAAAACGAGAGATAATTGAATTAATGTTTGAGATATTAGCATCTACAATTCTTTTTGTCAGATATTTTAATGGCTATCTGTTTTTAATACTGAATATTATTTATTTGAAAATTGTCAGGGAGCATATTAAAAAACATTGTTTTTGTAACGTACTTTTATACTATTATCAATATGTAGATGGTCCTTCGGAAATCAAAAATTCGTAGGCTGGAGTAACATAGGTGTGTAGAAAGTCTATTAGAATTTCGTTGAAAATAATAAGACAATAAAAAGACATTGAAAAATAGGTTTGTTTTGTAATCGTATTCTAGACATCCATTGCTTAACAGAGATCTTTTGTAACCTCTCATATTTTCCTGTCATGAAATTAACATCTATAGCTTACTCAACCATATCATCATGTTATTTTCAAAGACTAACAAATAGTAACTATGATTTGCGGAAAGCATACAATATTCCATGTCGCAGCGACAAATAAAGGGTCTGAATGCACAGTAGGATTGTGCCATGTCCGAGTGACACACGCGAACAGCTGGACGGACGTGTTCTCTTCAAAATTCATTATTTACCAGCCATCCGCGGAGAGAGCATATAAAAAGTGCAAAGGGAATGCGGATATGTGCATCCCGAGAAAACATCTTCAGTCAAAGAGTATAGTGAGTCTCACGATAAAGAACCGTCGCAAGGAGAGAGGTGGAAACGGCGAATGCAGGAGCGATCTAGGTTAATCCGTCGAAGACGACCCCCGTCAAGGGTTACTGTGGCTGGCTCATCCCCTCTCCACCCTAAACACGAGGGCGGCTTCCACATCCCCTCGAGGGAGCGCAGTTCAGGTCGCGAGTGGCGGGGAAGTGGGGCTGAGGAGCATCCCCGCAGCACCCAGTAAGCCGACAGTCCCTGCTGGCCACTAACCCGTCCCACGAGGAACGGAACATAGCGCCGGCGGCGGTCGTCCGTTCAACCGGTCGAGACAGGGAGCACAAACAGCTCACCAGTATCCTTCTTGGCCACCGCTGTCCAGACGTCGCCCACCGCCACCCTCTTTCCCCGTCATCTCCTACGCCGGCAATGGTTATTTTCGAAAGCTAAGAGGGTGCACGGCCGCTATTTCTGGAGCGTCAGTGGAAGGTTGGACGATGTATGTACTTGGGGATCGATCGAGGGAGAGAAGCTCCGCCCATCCTTCCACTGGCCATCCGCCGCTCCACCCACTCCATCCCTGCAGCTGCGCCTCGGTGCCACCGCCGCCGCCACCGATTTCCATACGACACGGCTGCACAGTGCGCAGATGGTTGCGTACAACCGCCACCGCTATTGAAATCGGAAATGTATTTGCGGGTGGTGCTGGGAGACTGCGGGTGACTCACGTCACCAAAACCATCCCCCTTTCCGTCACGGAGGGCAGGTTAAGGGTGGAGAGGAGGGTGGGTTTCTCCTGGGAGCGTGGAAGGTATGATCCACGTTGAACAGGAGGGGAGGAATTACTTTCTCGGAGCAGAAAGAGAGACGGACATTAAACTGAAGGAATTGTCTACTTACGACCGATTTCACCGCAATTGGTGAAAAATGATGAAGTGACCATTGGACTCGTGCTCGAAATACTCAGCATGAAATGTTTTCATCAATATGTATATCATTGCTAGACAAATAACGTACTGTGGGTAATAAACTCATATCTAACTTTAAAACCATTTTTTTAGTACACTCTGTTTAAGAAAACAAAAAAACAAACGATTCAATAGAAAACTTTATCATAGTTTTATGTATTGAAAAATATTAGTTGTGAACCGTAACTATTTACAATTTGCATTTCACAACATCTTTCTAAAACCTTTGTTTTGGCCATTGAAAAAAATATTGTATGTATTCGATCCGTTCGATAAATGAGGAACTGGACGCAAAAATATATTCACAAGGATAATTATAAAACATGAAAGTCCCATACAAATGTCCCTATTAAAATACAAAAGGAATTTAACAAATCAAAATTCAATATAAAAGATATTTCTTAACATGCGACGTAACTTGTAACTTCTGTTGTACTCATTTTTAAGTTTTTTTAAGTTCTGGAATTTTAATTTATAAAAAATAACAGTGTATTATGTCTTTACAACGAAAAGAAACATTTTGTCTCAACCTACAATGGGCTTTATTAAACGACCGTGGGTAATAACGCCATTTACCTATCATTGATGATAGCTATACTTGTTCGGATTTTATTTGATGTATTTTAATCCTCCCGTTTTGGAAAGGGGAAAGACAAATTAAAAAAGAACCACTGATCTGTCTTAAACAATTATTCTGAAATCCAATGGATTTCCACGAGAGATAAGTAAAGCGATGACACAGAGCAAGAAACGATTCCAAATCACAAGAGAACCGCAGATCATCCCAGTTTAAGTGATGACAGCAACCCACTTCCCTCCTGTTCAACCCAGCTCTTGGGCTTGTCTTGGCCTTCTGATTCCTTCGCATTACCAAAGAGCAAAAACAGTTCCATGCACACGTAAGCGGACTCAGACGACCAACCCATGAACACTGTTCCCTGGCCGAGAGCACGCAAAAACAAGCAGTCGACAATTTGAAGAAGGGTAGACGGGAGAACATTCCAAGATTTTTACCCTTGCTTATTTCTTATGGACAGGAGCGGAAAAACAAGATAAAAACTTACTACTTAAAGGAAAATGTAAAACATTGGTTACATTTATTTGCCGAATTTTTGCCAAATATCTGAATACGTAATTTGGAGCTCAACGCGGCAGAAAAAAACTGAAACAAGAACATAAGCATAAATTCTATTCAACGTTATACAATTAACATTCATCAAAAGCTAGAAAAACAATTTAATTATTTAGTACATCATTATCTTATAATGTATTAGAAACATAATGTTGAACATTTAGTTATAAGCTTTTGTTGTTGTTAACTTTTACCTTTACTTACTCTTTGTGATTTGCTTTTCTTGTTCATTGTCAAGATTCATTTGTCTGTCCACGATGTGGTTATTCTTCTTGTTTATGAACACAGTGCTATTGCGATAGATGTTATGTCGAATACTTATTACGATTAAATTAATTGCTTCATCAGTTAAAAAATTACTTTGCAAAAATACTGAATTTGAAGAAAAAAATGAAGTATAAATTCGAGGAAAGCAGGATAATGTTCCAGAATAGAAGTTAGATTTAGGAAATATGAATAAATTAAGCACACGATAATAATAAAACTCTCCCCAATTTTCTCTGTCCCCTGCGCATCGTACACCATTTTAAAAATTAATAAATACCGAGACATTAAATACACCATTGTAGACTATAAATGTAAAGAACAGTAATCCACAAAATAGAAGGGCACATCTCCATGGTTGAAATCAAGAAACAGAATTTAAATATTTCATTACAGCCGACAACTGGTAAAGATGTTGAAATTATTTTGAAAGTTTTGAAAGAAATTAAAAATATCATAGAATACGCTATGAAAATTTAATATATGCTCTCCCAGAACTTATAAATTTAATATTTAGGTGAGCGAGGAGTAGGCCTTTTCTATAATTACAAGAATTTACAAGCAATTGAAACCCAGAAGTGAAATAAAAAAGGCATTTCCCATCGACAGAAAGAGATGTTGCGTGTTCACCGAATATCAGAGAGGTACATCGAGCAGTATTCACTGCTTCCAAAACTAGTCTCTTTCCCCTTGCCTCGACGAGCGTTCGCTTCAGCTTTCGTATTCATAAGGGTTCGTCTTTCTCTGTCCGCCTCTCTTTTTTGGAGCGGTGCATCGAATCGCAGGGAATCCCCCGACGACTCTCGCGTCACCGGTGCTTGGCGTAGTTTGGCGACTCAGATAAAGCACACACTGGAATGATCACGTGCTCCTCCGATGGACGAACGGCGCTCCATGGCATTCCGCTTTCTTTTGTCTAGGAAGAGAAACGTGTTTCCAGTTTCGTACCATTCCTGCAACTCTCTAGGTTTCTCCCCTGGATCCTCGAAGGGTGTTACGTGAACTCATTAATATTCCACATAACTGCCGAGTCTCAGCCAATTCGAATTATAGAATTACGATGTACGCAGTTACCCATAATTATAGTAAAATCTATAGAAGTAAGAACGAGCGAAAACATTCACAACCAAACGGATATGACCGTCATTTATTATGTACTGAAACACCAAATTATTCCCAG
Source organism: Laupala kohalensis (assembly GCA_002313205.1). Lineage (NCBI taxonomy): Eukaryota > Metazoa > Arthropoda > Insecta > Orthoptera > Trigonidiidae > Laupala > Laupala kohalensis. The sequence goes on along the minus strand of NNCF01130158.1, from coordinate 42,557 downwards.
CATTACAAACTGAAAAGAAAAAAAGCAACATATAATTAAAAACAATTCGTTTGTACCATTCACCGGTAATATTAAATTGCCAATAAAAGAGATAATTGAAGTAAGATTAACAGAGTATTCTTCCTCTGCTTATTTCTCGAAGCTAATTTCCTAGGTAGTAGAACAAAAACAAAAGAAAAAATATTTAGCAAGTCTCAATTAACACGTATAAAGCTGATTAAATTATATTATGGAGAAAGCATAGTAGAAGAAATGCAGGAAAGGAGGAACTCCCTACGATATAATGTAAAATATACGGACACGTACGTAAAGTAGGTAGGTATCATTTTACCCTATCAAGCAAATAAATGCACTTTTGTTATAACATATTTTGTTAAAAACCTCACCGATATAATTTCAAATTAAAAGTGATAAAGTCATTTCATCCCTGGAGGAGTGTTTTACACACGATTGAGTAAAGAAAAAATAGATAAATAGTAGCAATCAAAGAAATCTCTCAAACATCTACTTCAGAACACATTACAAACCTCATCTTTTAAGGTACTATTGATGCAAGATTAAAACGTTCACGAACTGTGACTCGTTCCCGGGTACCTTTGCTCCGGCCGTAAGTGTACTATCCTCCGCGCCACCCGTTTTGTCTCCCCAAACACGTGCTTGACCTCACATACACTCACGTAAATATTATTGCGCCCATCACGAAGTAACATAAAACTTTTCATACATTATTACAACGGACATATTTTACGAGCCATCCATGAAATTAATGAGAAACTATGGGGAATTAATAAAATTGATACGATGAAACATAAATTGATTATTGTACGAGTATATGTATTGGAAAGCAGTCCATGTATAATGTGATCCCATACGTACGATTGGTACTGTTATAATAAAACGAGACCAATGCCTTCTCACGAGGGACTATCACAGCGTGCTACAAACACGCAGCATTCGCATCGACTAATCCCTAAGGAAGTGCACTGAGCAACAAACAGTCGGCAAAGTATTGGGTGATATTGGAATTAGTTTATGTTAATTAAATGTATTTACAATTTATAACACGTACATTTATTTTAACATTTTCTTATATCAGATTCTCCTCCTTCATTTATTCTAAAAATAATTTTACATTTTCCTGTACCGCTGTGTCACTTTATTTTATGACACCATATCTTTAACATTCTTTTTGTAATTGTAATTAATATTACGACTCAAGAAACCTCAAACTGCATTTCGTGAAATTATGAATTCTCATTTTTAATAGTCCCTATCCAACACGCATGACATGAAACGATTAAAGGTATTTCAGTAAGCATATTTTGACGAAAATTATTTTCTTCATAAATATTATCACAGGCTATAAACGTAACATCTTAATATTGAAACCAGTAAGATCGAAAAAGACGAATGTTGGATTTGTGGAAACAACCAATACATGTAGAAACTTAAGTTAAAATTGTCTTCAAATGAATACGTGTTTTACAAACATAGAAACAGACCATAAACAATGATTTGAATAATTTAAATCCACAAACATTTCTAAGGATCAATACTCTTCGAGATGAGGCAAATATTCATCTTATGTGAACGAAAAACTATCTTCTTTGATAAAAATTATTTTTGTTTAAACAGACGTTGAAAACTTCGTGTGACCACGTATAGGATAATAAACGAATTCTCCGCCCCCAGGAAGCAAACAAGGGACCATGCCATCAATTCTAATCAAAGGTCCTGGAGTAGTGGGAAATTTAACGTTTATGTAACCTGTATGACACGCACCACCACCCTAAAATAAAAACAAGAAGACGCTAGCTGCCAGTTATGTCCACAGAACAACAATAATTTTTATTTAATAGATTATAAAATAACCTTTATTTAACAAATAGGTACAAACATGAAATCTTGAAATCATTTCAAAAATAAACGTATCTATTAAAATGACTGAAAACACGAAATTGATAAAAATCACAATTGATAATATTGACACCTCCAAATTTTCATTCCGAGGTCATACTATATTATCATTTCCTTGGGAGAAAGGAAGAGAAGTCCAATCCCAACCCTCCTCTTTGCGGTGAAGCTGCAATACGCTCGAGCACGGCACCGAGGAGACAGTAAGGGGGAAGGCTGAAATGAAGCGAGGCGGGCGTCGCGCCGAGAAGCAAGGAGTGGCATTGCCAGGCGTGGCAGGGAACCGCGGGGACAGGATCTCGCTGGACTAGGGTGGGTGGGCACTGGACGTGACGAAAACAGATGTGCTTCCACGACTGGGGCCACGGCCTAGCCACCGCTGGGTTCGCCGCTCCCCGCATCCCACGCTCGTCAGACGAAACGCAGTCCCACGCCCGACCAGAGGAATCTACTCAGTGAAATCCAGTGGCGTACTTCTTGTTGGATTCGAGTCTGTTTCAATCTTGCTTTCACTTTGTTAACGTCTCGCTACGTTCTCTTCAATCATACTATTTACTGACTCAATTAACTCCTGGACGCATTCGACAATTTTATCCAGAATCAATCGGCAGAAGATCTTAGAAGTAGAAGTATAAAAGTCCAGCAAATTTCATTTTTCTAATTCAATAGTTTTAGTTTTGGTAACTTTACTCTCGTTTCCAGAAGCCCCTGTTTCTGTTTTCCAACATACATGTCTTAGTTTGAGATGACTCGTTCCCTACTTCAATTCATTTGATTTCGAAATATAAATCCTACGTTTCATGAAAATTATTCTTTCATTTCACTTAGATTAGCAATTAATAAAATAAGTTGTTACTTCAACATTAACAATAATGTAACACTATATTTATGTTTCGTCTCTATCATCGCAATTCAAACGATTATGGTTTTTCTAGCAGGGAGTGGGTCTTTCCGCTATCTCCAAAATAATAACAACTCTCACTGTTAATTCAATAGAATCAAACACCGGAGAGTCCGAATATTTTTTTCTCTCTTGAAAATACCAGTAATGATCGTGTCAACCTTCTCATTCCATACAAAATTGTATTCCAATAAAAGGTTAATTCGTTGCAAACACTGAACTTTCACACGTTAATCGTATCTATTTCTCCACGCATTTGCACTTTTTGTTCGATCACAAACGGGACACAGCCAGCGCGCCCGAATACACAGCGTCCGTGGTTCTGACGCACCCTGAGGCCGTATAAACTGCACTGGCTCGGACCTCAGTGGTTTTGAAAGAGATGAAAGTCACGTTTGAAAATTCTCTTCTGTTTTCATTGCATACACGAGCAACTAACCGGTTTCCAGATTGTCCTCTTCCACAAATAACGCAAACGGTCAATCAACATAGAAATGTCAAATGGGCGTATGGAATAGGTGGTTGTGTACACGCTCAGTGAAACCTTAAACGAAAATTCGGATGTTGATCAATGGTAATGGATGTAAAGAATTCCCCGTTTCGTGGGAATAATAAAGAAATGGAAAGAAAACCTGCGAACAAAAATGACAGTGCAGAAACTTACTTCTATTGAATAAAATAAACCTAATGATCATAAGTTTTAAAAAATTAAATGATATTTTAACGATTCATCAATTATTTCATGATGAAAACTTACAAACATGCTTTTATTATTCTTAAGAATTTATTAGTATAAACATTGATAATAATGATTATTACTGTTACACAAAACTGTACACGAGATTTGGACTTTTCATCACATCGAATTCACTCATCAGATTAATTATCATCATTTGAGGAATAATGATGTGAATAATTCATTATTTTGCATAAAGAAGGTAATACACCTATTATATATCTCATTATCATACATTATATTTACATGATAATTAAATACCTAAATCGATGCTTGGTAACACTAATTAATACTATTATCTTAATATTGGGAAACTTTTCTTAAAATTGATATTGAAAACTATTTAAGGAAGTAAAATATTCTCCGGATTCGAAGCAGCAGCATGAATTTTATATAAAGAATTATCAATGTTTAAAGATATGTAGGGATATTTACAAATAGTTGTATTTACACTAGGAAGTGACAAGAACACTTTCATTTAAGCTTTTTATTCATTTTTCATCTTATTAGTAATTTTTCGGTATATTTATAAATGAAAATATATAAATTTTATAACTCAATGGATATATTTATAGAAATATTTTTGTCACACGAAACAGGGCTCTAGAGAATTGCAAAACTATCATCAGATAAGGGGTAAAATATATGACACTCCTACATTTTTAACTACGTGGATACACGACTCAATTTGTAGTGTAAAACTTTAAAGATATATTTAACACAGTTTCAACTTTATAACTGTTTTTAGGGAGTCATAAAACCAACCATATAACCATTCAGTGTTTTCACTTACACGTGAGTCCCCATCTAGACCATAAAATGTCGCATTAAAAAATAAAACCCTGTGCACTTAAGCATACAAATTTGCCGGCTTGATTAAGCTCTGATGGAACACGTCGTCGAATCGTCAATCCCTCCGCGCAGCCATCCAATCCGTCTTTGTTCCACATAAACCGTCATTGGTTCTTCCCTATATAGACAATCAGATTCCTTTCGCGTCACGGAGTAAGGGGAGGTTGTGTGGATGAAGAGGCACAGGAGGCGATCACTGCTGCCGCCTGTGTAGCGTGGTTTGCAGACGGCGTGATACGCGAGTGTTATGAAAACATCGATGTTTCCGGGGAGTCACATATGTGACGGACGAGCTGCGAGGCAGCCAGCATGTCGATGCGCAGACGGTGCCCTATGGGCCCAGAGGTCGACGATTCGTAGTCAGTTGAAGGGGCCGGGGGAGAGAGGGGAAAGTGACATAAAGACGGACGAAGAAGTTAACAGTAAACTGACACCAGAATGACGCATGAGGTGCTGCTGTAATGATGCTGAGGAGCAGAAGTGAGACTAATGGTGGCTTCGAGATGAGGCCAGCGTTTTAGACAGACTGATAGTAGCATACCTCAAGTGAAAACGTATTAAATAAGTATATGACTAGAATTAAGGGCTTCTAAACAAATCCAATTCAATGAGAGGGAAACAAATTCCATGTATTTCTAATGAATTATTAACCCTCCGTTGGGCAGTCTCGCGAGAGAGCGCGTGCCGCACAGAGTGTGGTCTGTGTAGAATTCAATCTTATTCCGATTTCATAAATGCAAATTACAGTTTATAATTATAAATGGTTGTACAAAACATGATAAAAATCGGTTGACATACAATTAGGAAATAATTTTGAATGCAGACTGGGGAACATACAAAAAATTAACCTATCAAACGTATTGGGAACGGTAAATAGCTGCGGTCTTAAAACAATATAAACAAGTTACGTGTAAAGATTTATTCATTTTCTTCAAAATATAATCAAATTGATAGGGGAATTAGTAACTTAATTTAGCAATAAAAATCGGATTAGAATTTAGCTAAAAAGAAAGAAAATAGTCCTAATTTTCTCCATTAAAAGGAGCTGAAAAGTAATCTGGTATAGTTCAAAACTTTAAAAAAATCCACCAAGTTCCCAGAATCATCGCGAAACAATAGATTTAACACACTTGTCGCACTCAGAGCGGTAACGCGCCCATCGGAGGGTTAAGTTAATGAACCTCAAAATAAAAATCGGTTGCCCTGGAGAATGAAAATAACTGGAAGAAGTGTACAAAAATAAACTTAACATTTCTTTACTTGCTCACATATTTAGATGTTAACAGTTCTCTGAATTCATACTCCCATTCAAACACTGTCATATTTCCTATTAATTATTGACGCTGTGTTCCTTCCAACACGTGAAAAATAAATGTTTCGTTCAAGATAATGAAAATATATTAATTAAACTTCTATTATATGATAAAATTGGATTATATTTCGAATTCAATTGTTAAAAAAATAACATAAATATGACACACGATTCTTGAGTGTCGTACAATTAGAAGCTTCCTAATTTGTCAAATGGTGAAGGAATGGAAGAGGTGAAGAAGAAAGAGATGTACATCTTAAAAGAATGAAAAAGAAACGAAAAATGGAGAGCAGGGTACGATAAAATGCGTGTGGGGTTCACAAGACTAAAGTGAAACCAGTACGAGGATAGTCGCAATTACTGAGGAAAGAATGACATGTACAGCTGGAATCATTAATTCTGTCCATTAATGAGTTTAATTGTCAACAATTTGTTTTACCCTAACTGTTTTGACAAACTGTTTGTCAATTTATATTGTCATAACAATACCATTTAGTGTAGCAAGGGAAAACCATTAGTTTACTTACAGGCCAAATAACTGGATGATTTTATTACAGCTTTGCACGCCTTAAAATGTTTTGCAAAATATCGCTGAGTTTGTTGCAAGATGCAAATTCATATCAGGGAAGCACGTAAAAGCATAATCCACGAAGCTCATCACACTAAGTCAATCTCATCATGAGATAATGCTGTAATCATACATCTATTAAACTCTCGCGACCCGCATCGTGGTGGCCACCCTGGAGCCATGGAATGCCGACGGCTAGCCGTTGACGGGGATGCGAAGGCCAAGGACCACCCCGTGCGGTGGTCGCTGTCCCTCTGGCCGAATACAAGGGAGGGTAACCGAGGGGACATTCATTGTCCTGCCCCGAAGCAGTCCGTGATTGGCACTGGCACCTGCGGGGTGATTCGACCACAACACGGTGATCGCTTCGAACGGTCTGTACACCTGTACACACAAGTTTGACCACACTGACAGGTCGATTTGCAAAGAGAATGTGCGTGTACATGTGCATATCCTCACAAGAGCCTAAGAGAAATTAATTTTTGGAGGAGAACTTCCTTTCAACCTCATCAAACTTGAGGTGTGGTTTTGCTGGTGGTGAAAGTCCAGTGGAAGATGAGTAAAAAAAAGTGTGGGGTACAAAAGAGAAAAAAATGACAGCATTCCGACATTGAAGTGGTAAAATTTTATAACTCTACATTTTCCAGTAAAATACAAGTCACTTTCCTGGGTGAATTTATCAATCACGAAATATGCTTTATATAATTTCTTTAACCATTGTAATGAGCTCATTAGGTCTGTGAAAAGTGCCAGTTGATTGTCACCAAATAATATTAAATATCTGAAAAGAATGACTAAAATAGAAATAATTACAAATGTTAAAGGAAAGCGTTCGATGTAATCAAATCCACATGGTTCAGACATCGGAAAATGTCTCGTGACCAATTTCGTGGTTTTGAATGGGAGAAGTATCATTTTTAAGAGAACGATAATGCCTTTATAACTTAAATATTTATATATAATTAATCTCAATTCAGAAAATTTTATGAGTATATTTGTAGAGAATCGAACACCATAGTGCTAGCAAGCAAAATAATCACTTCGAAAGTGCAAATTGTACAAACCCACACACAGTTGTTTTTTCATCGGAAGCAAATCATGTACTGAATATACATAATTACATGAAATAGTTCACGCTAAAATGGTTTATGCAATTGTCAGTGTTAAACACAGCCAATGAAATCTGTGAATATGTGCTTAGCAAATTTGCCTTTATGTCGGTTTGGTAGGCAAAAATTATTTAGTAATGTTCTGCCGTAGATTATATCGGTCGTCAGAATTTGGTCATTATTAGAATGTTTAATGAGTGTAATTGCCATTCGGTATCTACATGTTTTCATCAAACTGCCTTTCTCAAAGAGAAGTTAGATATGAATAAGGGAGATACTGTTGCAAGGACAAACAAGTTAGTGCTTAGGTATTTAAAGGACATGCATTTCTGGAAGACAGATATGACCAAGATGCCAAGCATTTCAACGATGCTGGAATGTTTGCAAAGCAAGCTCTCTGGAAGAAAGATGCATGCAACAAGGACTGGAACAATGAGGTGGAGATATAATGGAATTTCGGGGTGCAAATAAAAACCTAACGCTCTTTCCCAGTTCAACAAAGCTTCTGCAAAATACACAAATATAATAACATTTGTTACCCTTACCTAAATGGTGCAATAGACTTTGTTTTCAATAAGTAAACAATCGCTAACTATCTTTACAAAAGGCTCCGGGAGATTAAAAATTCTCTTTCTCTAAATATACATATGATTCTATTAAAATACATATTAAACATTTATGTATAGTTTCTACTCACGAACAAGTTTATTTCAATTTTGACACATCCTGAAATTCACAATATTGTATTTAAAAACAGTCCTTCAATCAAGAAAGATAATGTATGAAGAAGATCACCTAATTCACTTTTGGGCAGAAGAATAGCGACAAGCGCCTATTCGCTTCAATCTCTCTGCTCGCATCGCCGCCGCCTCCCCGCCACCGAGCGTCGAGAAGGGGAAAATAGAGTGCCTCGGTATGAATGTACACAAAACAGTTATTCGGCCGTGAACAGGGTAGTACAACACGCAATATAGAGCCTCCCCACTTTGTCGACTGCCATTCGACGATTATGTCGCGCGGCTTGTCGCACTGCCACAATTAGCTCTCTGAATTTCTTGCCGGCTTCCACGCGTCGCTGTTTTGTCTGGTGCGCGAATAGCGGCGAAACGCTCGCGGCGGGATGGCGACGCCGCGGGGAATGAAAAGAGCTCGGAGGAGACAGTGTATGAGGACATCAGTGGATGACGGGGCGGACTCTCGATCGGAGAGGAAGAGGAGAGAGCGATGGCAAACAAAGGGCGAAGAACGAAACAAACATAGAGGTGACGCGCAGCGCTTATGGGGATGAGGTTGGAAGAGCAATGTTGACGAAGCATGGGGTGTGACTATCGGGAAAGAAAAAAATGGGCAGGACACAAAAAGAGAAAATTCGAGGTGCGGAGTTATGTAGTGAGGAACTCGGCAAAGAATAAAACGATAGAATGGAAAGAGACAGACGTAAATAAACAGAGAAACGGATATGAAATTGTAAGAATGAGAAATTGCGTGAGCTTTTAGAGGATTAACAAAACAATGCATGGTGGTCACAGGAAAATTTTCTCATCCTCTTAAGATATATCACCCAAATGATACGATACCGTATAAAAGAGAGAGGGCAAAAATTCCTGTAACTTGTGAAATACGTCGAAATAAAACGAGTGGACAGAACATGCAGGCAACATAAAACTCTGAACTTAAGAGGTAATCTGGGACTTACCACGTTAATATCACCCGCAATGCAAAAAGTTTTTTGGGGCAATTGAAAACTGTTTGGTACTTAAAGGTAATATTTCTATTATATGTAGGTTTTGAAAACAAAGCAAAATTAAAATCACTTTCATTCGTTCATAGAATGGAGATTATTATGATGAGAGTAAAGAAAATAGAATCGAAAGGACCTTAAAATATCCAATTTCGGTCAGAAATTGGGTAAAACCCAAATGAGCAGTAACTAGATTTACAAAAGCATTCATCAAATAAATGAGTGAGGGAATCAGTATCAGAACAGCGATAATGCGATATGCAAGCTTCAACCTCGTAATATCCTAATTTGCTAATAATTATCTTAGTTAAATTAGTTGCTTTACTCATTAGGCAAATAAAATTTTAATGGTACGTTTTGTCTCACCTCTCCATTATATGATCAAAACCACAAAACGTACTTGAAGGTCAAAGCTATAGCTTTCACATGTATGCCAGGCCCGGAGCTAGAAATAACACTCATCGATAAGAAAAACTATTGTTCTAAAATAAAACGTTTCGTAAAAAAGTACAAAAAATGCACTCATTTGACACGAATAATGGAGAATTTAGGAATATCTGACCTAAAAGAGATTTAACGATACATTTGATTTTCTCGTGCTTTATTCTTCAACGTACTAACGTGTTGTCTTTGGTTTTGACAGTTGTTACTAAAATCAAAGAGTAAGAAAATATTTTTGAAAATCGCGATGGGTGTTTTCTCGTTCTCTCCTCTCTTTAATACTGTAAATGTCATATGCCGGCTGTACATTTGTAGGGATATGCTTATTCTATATATTAGACTTTATTTAAATTTAGCCATTTAAATACTCGACAAAAATCGATATCAGGTGACATTTAAAACACAACATTGCTGATGAAAACCTGATTACTTAACAGAGAAGAGAAAATTTTATTCAAAGAATAATTTAATAAATTTTTTATTAAAAAACGGACATTTTTTTTTTCAAATTTCACGTCAGTCTTCCGAACTGCAGGAACTCGCATTAAAGTAAGCAAATATTTTTTCATGTTTTAATAACGATATAAAAATCAAGACGTTAGGTTCCAAAGTTTTGTCCAAAGGAATTCGAAGTCTCACAAATCATTGTCAGTTCTGAACTTCGATCATTTTGACCAATCGGAATAACATACATTCTCGATTACAACATCACACACAAACAGAAAAACCGACCTAAAACCTTACAGACCACACGATATGTTTTCTGAACTTCACGTTCAGACGTTTTTTCGATATGTTGTTTAAGTGAGTGTGAATGAGTGAGTCGCAATAATTCAGTCGTTTGTTTGTAATTTTGACGTATATTTCGTCAGATGAAGTGAATCATATCCAGTATACACTCTCTTTGATGATGTTGAGTGATTTATCTTGATCGTTGACGAGCTAAGGAAATTTTTCCTTGATGCAATAGGTTGGTTCAAATCTTTTGCCATTTAGTTTAAAAAAATAAAGGAAATTGTGCTTCATCATTTAATCTATCATAATAATCACAAGTTCTTTGCTGACTGTATTTAACTCACAACTTGCTTCACTCAAATTGGGCGAGCCTAGAAATTCCCTTATCTCACGGCATGTCATCCCCAATTCGATACCTGATCGAATATCAAGTGACATCATCGATACAAATTGGCAACCACGCACTAAATTCATCCATAAAGACTACATGGCCCTTGCTTGAAAAAAACTTTCTTTTACTGTTCCTTGTCTAAGAGACATTCTTTCACTGTTCCTTGTCTAAGAGACATTATTTTACTGTTCCTTGTCTAGCAGACACTCATTGTCTAGTACACATTTACAAGAGATTATAAATTACAGCCGTTACTACGCTATTTACGAACAGTACTTTATATTAATTCAATGGACATTCCTTCGTTTACATCAAGACATCACTTCGCTTGCATCAAGAATGTGTTTCATCTCTTCACATCGCTACAAACGCGACTCGGGATTCTATGACCATCCCACTATTGGTCATATGAAGGAAAGAAATTGGTAACAAGATGTCGTTTCACTAACTCTACTCAACGAGCAAGCCAGCTGTTTTCCCAGGAATGCTTCTACGCATCTCATCTCAACAGAACGTCTTCTTGGAAACAGTATCTTATCATTATTTATCATTATTTTAATGGCATTTTATTAAACCATCTGTTGTTGTTACTAATCACTATTCATTTCTGGCCTTATCCTTCACTCATATCATATTCTTCTTTTTTCATTATTTCTTGTGTAGGCAAAACAGAATTGTCTATACACTTCACTTGCCCTTAAAAAAATGGGACTATATAAACCACAAGACGACTTGTTTCCACTGGACATAATGAATACGAGTGCAAGCTAGCGATGGGCTTAGTTGAGGGCCGTCCACACTAGCGCTCTACGGAGCCGAAGAGGTTCCCTCTGGCTGGTACGCTGGCAGTCCAGAGCGCGAGAACTCTGCACGCTAAAATACGGTCCCGACGTCACACACAGTCCCAAGAGTTTGTTAATGAATCAGTGGTGGGATTTAGGCACTCTATCACGTTAGTGATATTGGAATGAATAAACTAAATGATATTTTAACACAATATTCTTCTTCGAAAATAATACAAAAAAAATCATAAACCCACAAATAACTTTTTAAAATTTCAATTGTAACTGGTATCTTACAACATAAAAAATTGGCATTAAAAGTAAGACAACCAAAAATAACTAGAATATGTATTAGAAAAATGAGGTGCTATATATTTTGCTACTTTTTCTACAGTTCATAAATTTTTCTCTTACTAGGGCATTTAATGTTTGGTGTATATGATTGCGTGCAATTTAGTATCAGAACATATTTTTAATTATAATTGGATAAGGAACTTCCACGTTCAGTTTTATACATTTTCATGAGTGAAAAATATCTCTGGGTTCTAGATTTTTGAACTTCAAGTACTTTGAATGATTAGCGATATAATGTCTCTGTAAATTAAACTTCTTAACGTAGTTCAGCATTTTGTGGTGCACAAAGCATTTGGCGTATCCACAAAAAAATTCAGAGTTAAAAGATGAAGATTTCCTTTTAGAACAACTTGCTTCTACCGACATAAAGCAAGAGTATACATCACTCTGTCTGACGATTTCGCAGCCATGTTCTTTCCGTGCACTCTAGTTGTTTGCCCCGCTACTCTTCGGAGCTACATGCTCCCGATTGACCCAAGTGAACGGCCTTGGCTTAGTTGATATTTTTTCGGAAGTCAGTTGCAGCTGCATAGGTAGCAGCTCCACATCACTACTCATACGTAGTTAAGCCAACTGAAGCGCTTCGTTTCAGCATGAAGATTTAAATTATCAGAGTGAAGATATACGAGTATGTTATCTCTGAAATTCTGAAATTAATGTTGGATATAACGTATATTATGAAACAAAGCAGATGAAACTATGATACATACTTTACATTATTAAGTTTCTCAATGCCTTAAGCAATGGAATATGAGAAGCTCACTAAAAGTGAAAATAATGAAGTAAAATATAAATACATCCTGTTCCCAAGAAATTGCAGACTGAGTATGCTCTCCCACTCTCCGTGAAGATTACGGGAACAACTTACGTTTTTATTGCATCAGTTTTGCAGCAAAGATAAAACAATTGACTCAGCGCCACTGAAACTGATGCGCTGTGGACTGATTCAGCACGAAACCGCATCGTCACCAAACAGATGCCAAGAAACTGATCCGGATAACGCTGCACTGCAACATAAAACAATGGCTTCACTGCAACTGGTACCGGCGATAACACTGGGGGTTATGTTCCTTGATCAAAATGAATATAAATGTACATTTTGTTCCCTGTCGCAACAGCCATTTCTGCGCATCAATTTTGGTATGCATCATGTAGCTCACGCAACATGTAGCTGTTGCAAAGGATTTCATTTGGTTGCTTTGAGGCATTCATAGGGCGAGCCAGTAGTATTAAAATGATAATGTGAAATTAATTTGCGTGGAAGATCTAGATCACGATTTCTCAATAGCGAGAAACAGCAGAGCTTCATTGGTTTTGCAATTGGACCGCACAATAACTGAAAGAAATTTGATATGTCTTTTTTATCACTTATTTACAGATTAGAGACAAATTAGTTAAATAGGATATAATTTCGAAGTATAGAAATCAAACAAAAATAAACAAATATCGCACACGCTTATAATACCACCCATGAAAACTATACCTCCATTCAGTCATACGGGTGTTTCCATAACACATTCCCAATTGAAAGCAGTGGCCAAAGAAACATTCCACGTAAGTTATTCTCGTTTAATGAACTCTCCAATGGAAATCCCCCACCGCATCAAAGGTGGAACCGCATCCTCCGCGGCGCTTTCCCTCTGCACGCCTCGCCGCGACCATCGGTAGAAGCGCGCGGCAGGCGCGCGCCGCGCTTTGGTCACTCGCAGCAGGCTGCCCGCCACCGCCTTCCCTTTTGTACCGGAGCGGTGAGGGCGCCCGGTTAATGGGCAATCGGCCACTCATTACGGGCGATCCGCCGCGGGTGATGAAGGCGAGAGTGGGGGCATTATTGGAAACAAGGGAGAGGAGGGGAACGCCAGTCGACCGAGCGGCCGGCGAGCGCGCGCCCTCGCCCAACACAATAGCAGCGATCTTAGCGTCGCCACCCCTAATTGCCGACGTGCGATCACGTTGCATGCCGTTTCGCTGCCGCCGCCACGCCATACCCGTCTCTCTCAACCCTCTCGCCTCGGGGCAGTCGGTGCCGCATTCCCGCCCTCTCCCCCATCCCCCGTCATTCCCAGTGTCTCCTCCGCTGTTTGTGGGCGCTTAACGGCTTCGCATCCGTCCAGCTGCCTCGTATTTTCATCGCGTTGAGAGGGGGGAGGACAGGGAGGAGGAAGCCGGGTTTCCATGCAGATGAGGGCAAGAAGATGTGTCACCGGGAATTGATATGCTGTGGGAATTAACGGTAGTACGAATGTTCAACGTGAGAGGGGGAGGGGGAGTCGTCGAAAATAACTTCCACCTCAGGCAACACGGGCGCGGTTCCTAAACGGTGACAACGGCTCTGGAACACGTGCGCGGAGGACGTGTGATAACGCCGTGGAAAATCTGCACGATGTTAACAAATATACGAAAGTGGAGTTGTTCGGAAAGAAGTTCGCGAAGTTGGAGATGTGAGGCCGAACTACAGAACATTGGGAAGGGATTATGGAACGAAGATTAGAAACTGGATGGTGGAGAAAGGAGGGGAGACAGCTTTCTGAGACGGGGGACCTCCTCGAGCGGTTGGGGTTTTCGCTGCGGTTTCACGCCGATAAATTCCGGTCGAATGGAACCGTGGCTGGGCGCGGGGATGGGATGCGAACCCATGGTTTGCTCCACCACCGACACCGCAACCATCCTTCACCACCCCTCTCCCTGCTCCCAGTGTTTCTCTCCTTCCAACGCCCAGCGACGCAACGCACGCAGCGCTTCCGCTTGTCTGACGCGATCAAATTTCCATCGAGGGAATAGAGCGCGTTTCGCTCGAGATAACCGCAGGCGCCCGCTCCAACGACACGATCGGGGAGAGAAACAAGAAAATACAAATCGACGCAACGTCCGCAATAAATCCATCCAGAATGCGGAGGAAATCAATATCCGTATTTAACACAGAGCAATGAAAGAGTAACAAAATGTTCGTAACAACCGGTAAGACTTTGACAATTATTTTTCATCGACGTGATTTTAAAAAATTGAAAACCTTATTGATGCACACTATTTCACTCTGTTTTCAATACAATATTTATTCATAAAACAGCCTTGTTAATTGTGGGAAAGAATACAATTCATTTATATTCGACAATGCGCCGATAACGAAAACTAGAAATAAATTGTAATTTAAATTATTTAGGTATAAAAGTAAATAGACAATGAATTCGAGGAATAGAAAGTTTGTTCAATGAAACGCCTCGAATCGTTTCGCAAACACGAACCCTTTTCCTTAAAGACTTGAGGTCATAACATGCACTCGCACTTCAAACGCCCAGCGTATCAGCTCTGCTCACAAAAATCCCATTTCTCAACTGACTTGGAAGGTCGCGAGGTCTGGGGTGGGGAGGCCCGCCATGTGTTCGGACAGGCCACAGCCGCCGTCCGCGACACCCACCGTCCCTCGAGGAAATGAAGAGGGAGAGGGAGGAACCACAGCGGCGAAGCGCAGAGCAGAGCAGAGCAGAGCAGAGCAGAGCAGAGCAGAGGAGGGGTCGGGAAAGAGACGAGGCGCGGCGCCAGTCACAAGGGCGAATGCGATCGGAAAGAAAGGCGAAACAAACAAGAAAGCGCGGGGTATTAACGGAGATGCGCTATGGCCAGGAGACACAATACATTCGTTGGATCATAGAGACTGAATGAGAATACGGCTGACTGGGAATGTCAATGCTCTGAAAATCGATCAATCGAAATAATTCCAAGAATTCACACACAAGAAAGAGGGAAATTAATGTTTGTGTGTGGATTCTTGTAAACAGAAACTACAAAGTATTAGGGAAATGTAATGAAAATGTATAGATCTGATGAGAAATCAACTTAAACGAAATTTATATTATATTTACGAAAAAATAAAATAAAGAGGGTTGTTTTTGATGAATCAGAGAAGGGAAAATAGCCAAACAAAATTTAATTACTAAGGTTTGTCATTCATGATTAAAAATATAATTATTCATTTCCGGACAAGCCACAGTCTCTTTCAGGATACTTCTATGATATTTCTGTCGATCATATTTCTGTTTTTATATTGTGCTAAAAGATGATTTCTAAAATTAGTCTCATTTTTTACCTACAAACAAGTGAATTCAATTTCACATTTTTAAAAAGTTGAACGTACATAGTTGCGCGATAATGTAGCCCGTCATTTAAAATAAGAGCCCCACTAAAAGATCTGGGTCTCTAGAGACCACTTTTTTAAAAAGGGTTTTTCATAATATCGGGGTGAGAAAATGGATTTTAGAAATGAAAGGAATTCACATATTTCAGAAAAATGATGAATAACATGTATGAACCTCCAAATCCATTTAAGTTATCATATTATCAACCCATGTGACAGCATACGTTACCATATGTGACATCATTAACAATCTTCACACGAATACCAAATGATATCACTTCGCTTTTATTCACTCAACGAACAACAATGTAAAAACATGAACTTGATTTTGAGCTACATTGGTTCATAGGACACGTGGGCTGCGAATCTATACAAACTCTAAGGGGACGAGGGGTTGTGCGACAAGGAAGCTTTTAACGCTTCAGACACTGTGGCGTCGGCAGGTAATCCTGGAAGGGGTGGACGGCTGCTGGTATGAAAGTGTCTGTGACAAACTATGAGTCATGCAGGTATTTCGCGGTCGTCCAGACAAAATAGACAAGATACAAGGGTATGTGATTCGTTTTATATGACACCATTATATCACCCCATGTTCGCAACCTGACATGGAATGCGGCCTTCGAGCGAGAAACAGTTCGGAAGACGAGTTGACCTTTCGCTTCCACAGTATCTTGGAGCCAAATAATTATCCAAAATCGATTAAGATTTTCTTAAAACAGAGAATAAACAGTGTCGCTAATTGAGTGACAGGAAAATAAATATAAGCATGAAATCGTGTAAATTTGGTTCATTTTATCAAATAATGAACTGAACAAATTTGACGGCCAAACAAACCCAGCATTCACCTCGAACGTCCATTGGATTTTCTATATTTAACAGGAAAGATTGCGTTTTCCCATCGGGACAAACAGAGAGGAAACTTTCGAAATCGTTGTTTACATTAAACGAACGTCCACATTACAATACCAGGAAGTTCTTATTCACGTGGATCAAAAAAGTATAATGAAATGTCTATTTCCATATAATTTCCATTTCCAATTTATTGCACGACAAATGTAAGAGAGCTCATGTAATGTCTATTTACGATAGATTTCGAATTTCGAGCACCCAAACCGATAAAAAGACCTTGGCACAATGAAGAACAAGTGAAAATGACTAAATGTAATTGACAATTTCTTTGACAAGATGTACTACAATCATTCAGTAATTTAAAACGTGAAACCATGTTTTACCTAAATCGGGCGAATCGACTGTTTTGGACGAGCGGTTATAGATTTTAAGCTACAATTATAAATTATATACGTGCTTCAATACGAAAAGCTGACTCGCCCTTCTTTATCCTTGAAAATGATATATTATTAACAATAAATTCGTATTACGTGATATTTCCTTCCCCATGCCCCATCTGGGTGTGGCGATTTGTGGCGCAGCAATCTTTGATCGCGTCTCTCCAGGCATTACAGTGTTACAAGATCGCACCCAATGCGAGCGTCGCTCGATGCCATCTGCTTCCGACAGTTCCGGAAATGTAGCCGCTTTCACCATGAATCTATGGCCACTCACGCCACAAACAATTCCTTCCGCAGATGGTACAAGTGTATTTCCAAATACATTGCTTCCGATGAGCAATACCAGGGACGCGATATAATTAGTCAGTGATTGATGTTTGGGTTATCCCGTTTCCAACAACATTGGAACGTCCAATCAAAGCAAGAATTTGCCCGTCGCGTGAGAATATTGTTGCAGTTTCTCCTCCCTCCACGTCTCTCTTCACATTACACCTCTGCTTCTCTTCGCTCTTCGCGGGGACTCACGCGTTTGCGTGGAACTGATGCCGTCGCGATAACGCTGGGTGTTTGTTTGCGCGTGGTGACAGCGGGGGAGTCTCAACATACGACAGTCGCGAGCTGTGATAAATTGAAGATACGCACTCGCGGAAGGGCCGGAATTAAAAAGGAGCTCATTCCCCAAAAAGAAACCGTAAAGATTGTGCCACGAAAAAAATTGCTAATCATTTCGTTCACAAAGTGGTTTTGGAAGATGATCATAAATGAAACGTCTACGATTGTACATAAGATTTTGATAAAATTACTGTAAAAAACTTCTTAATGGGAGGCATTATTGATATCTGCAAATGATTGTCTAATTATGAAGACACATAATTGTTGTTAGATAAAGTTATTTAGAAGAGTCAATAACAAAAGACAATTAGAATTTTTTTCACTGTGAATCTTAAGGATTAGGATATCATATTCGGCGAATACAATATAAAGTGTGCTGAAAGTTAAAGAAATGAAGAAGACAGAGAAAGAAATGTTATTTTATGAGTTAGGGGACATAATATACTACAATTTTTTTCTCGCGCAGTTGTTTTCTAAAATAAAATAAGCTAAAACGACGAACACCGTGTCATTAATGAATACACGCTTTAAATAGTCAGATATGATACTTCTAATACACAAGACAACGATGCTAAGTACAAGTACAACACGCTAATTCATGTCAGCGTTTATATTCTAACAACCCCTGTTTACCTACCTTTACCTGACATTTAACGTATTAGCTGAATATGCAAGATACTTGCCTCAGTGTGCTCTGAGTACGGGAAAACGGACTGCCAACAGAGTTCAAACATAGATGTCAAACGTAGTTATAAACGGCAAAGTAAAGATACAGTTACATCTGTTCTATGTTGCAATGCGACAAATGTCGCGGATCTCACTTTGAAGTTCACTATTCACACATGAATAGCGAATTCATCACTAAATGAACAGAAAAGTGTTTTTTATAGCCTCGATTTTCTTTCCATTTATCTTCACATTTGTTCATGTGAGACACAGAGATGTGAGAATTCATCAGGCTTTGTCTTCGCTCTTTGCACCTCTACTTTCTAGTTATTAACGCAATTAATCAAAACAAACATCTCAACTATTCCCCGTCGCATCGATTGAGATAGTAACGTGGTGGGAGGTCATTACGCCGCGTAAGTGACATTCATAGCGGTTTCCTCTCGCGCAATTCGAATCCACTACATTGGACTGAGCCTCAGACAACTGAAGATGGCACGAAAATCATTGATATGTGTTCGTCTACTTCTAAAGTGCAGACTTAAGATATTGTCAAGCCAAGTATCTTTCTTTTATTATAGAGAACTTACGTTTCTATTCCATGAGCGATTCTACCGACGACTATCTAAAAATTCTTATTTGAAGTGAAATACTTATATAATTTAATCAAAATAGTATTTTGGATGTGTAATATAGTATTCCGTATTAAGAGAGATGGAAAGTAAACTAAATTTTTTAATAAAATTAGCTCCTTCACTTATCCTATCTTATTTATTTTTACATTACATTTAAGACATTATACGTAAATTAAAACATACACGTTTAAGATGTTAGGCCACATGTGTAACAGTAAACCCACAACAAGACCGAAAACGATAAATCTTGCGGCCCCGTCCGTGATTTGCGAAGAAAACTCACAATAAAGGAGTCTTTTCTAATTCCACCAAAACAGGGACTTCTCTTGAAGCGTCTGCTCTCGGGACTTTATCACATTCTCCAAGAAATGCCGCAGCACGACCACGTCATTCCCGTGGCGCTACGACGCGTTTCCCGTGGCAAACTCCACAAGCTCTCCTCCCTCCCTTCATTCGTATTACCCACTGATTCCAGTCCTCTCTTTCGCTTCCGTTTCAGTTATCTTTCTTCTTCCTTCCTCGCAAGCCCTGAGGACACACTCGTCGGCCTCACTCTGCACAGAGGCCCCCGCCACGGCAAAGTGTGGGTGGGGACGGAGGTCCCTTCCCCTCCAACAGTACCCAGGCTATCGTCGCGGCAAGGGCATGTAAACCTAATGAAGAAATACAAGACGTTCAGCTGGGAGGCCACAATATGCGTATGCAGCGTGTTCTCTCGTCCCATAACTTCGCATTACGAGCAGGAAGGTCTTCTCTCGGGTCCGCCCAGCTGCAACACCACCCTCCGTCCCTGCCCTCACCACGTCCCTCCTCTGTATCGGCGCGTAGGCCTCCAACCTCCATTGCTGCACCCCGCTGCGGTGGCGAGGAAAAGTGGAACCGAGTAACACGTGTGTACACAGCCTTCGCAAATTCAGCAGTGAGGACTAAGGGCGGATCGGCCACTGGAACTTGCTTGGGGCGAAAAGTTGTAATCGCTGCGGTCCACCATTGCGGCGTTGATGACATAATCTGGCAAAACGGTCAACGGAGAGTTACCCCTTCCTCTATCAGCTTCATCATCTACCTTGCCTTCGCTATCTCCCATTTGCTTAAGCCGTCACGACCTCCACCTCACTTCCTAGCGGTGCCTCATACCCCCGCCAAGCTGCAGCGAGCACGCAGTGGAATCGGCAAATGCACCACTTCGGAGACTACCAATGCTATTTTGCATGCACAGGGAAATGGCCAAGGTGCACCCGAAGGAAGATCATAAAAGATCAAGGGAAACGCCAAACGGGTCAAAAGGTTGAACACAACCATGGAGACCAAAACAAGGGCACTCAAGAGATGCTAGATAATGACGAGGATTCTCGCAATAACTTAAGTCTACACTCAAGTTGGCTATTGAATTATGAATGTGAAGGTAAAAATGAAAAGGTAGCAATAATGAAGGTAATCTACAATAACGTAATTACAACTGTAGTTTATGAATTCAATGCCTCAATTATTTTAATTTTATTCTAGCCATTACTCTTTAAATGCCCCAATAAACTCATTCTCACAAACCTTTACAGTGATTTAAACTGTTGCAAAATAGTTCTTGGGCATGTAACAATTGAAGAAGTGGCGATGTAAAGAGATAAGGAAATGTTACGCAATAAAATGATTCAACCTTCCACAAATTTATTTCATTTAATATAGTTGAACGTCCAGTTTGAAAAAAAAACTACTCTCCCCGGAGCTACGAATTGTGCCCACTGTGTGAGAGGAAAAACCGATTTCTTCCGAGCAGGAAAAAAACACGTAAGGGAATGTTTAGCGAGAAAAAATTAAAGTTAGTACGAGAGGAAAAGTTACAAATTGTGGACTCCTTCGGGAAATGGGAATGAGAGAGAGAGAGAGCAGTTACTGGAAGTGATTAAGCGAGGGAAAAGTAGAACTCACAGCTGTAGAAAATTACGATGGAACACAATACACAGAAATGACTCGCGCAATATCGAGAACAATAAAAGAGAAGAGAGAGAGAATTTAACCGGCCTAAATTCCAGCATATCGTTTTTTACAGATGAGAGGAATTAGCTCTGAATCAGTTAAATGTTTCAACATTTTATGTATATGGGTCTTGTAGATTGGTTGAGTTATCCACTGAACTGTTCCTTAAGTTTAGAATAGTGCGCAATGGGCACAATATATAAAAAAAAAATTACAATTTTACAAAAATGCACATTCTACAAAATAGAAAAGTACTTTTTCTATTATTTTACATAAGCCTTAAAAAACGGAAATATGTATGCTTGTAATGTATAAAGAAATTGTAAGTTAACATTGATGACAAAATTAGAAAGTTCCACCTCAATAACTTCGGTACAAAGATATATCATTAAGCTAGTTCTGTCAGACACTGTTATTCAAATGATTCGAAAGTCCAATTATATTTTTTGTTTGTATTTAAATTGCTTTATGAGTCACTTTCACTGATAATAGAAACTCGTATCAGCAATCTAGTACGTTACAAATAGTTCTCAATATATAAAACAATATATACTGTCAACTAACATGATTCAAAATATTGTGGCTTTACATTAGCAACAATAAATGAAAATCAATGATGAGAACCGTAAGAAGAATTACATATTGAAATTTATTTTATGTATAAATTTACACACAGTACGAATTTTCTTACACAATGAACTATCATGTTGATAAATAAATGGTGTAGATTTTTACTCTCATACAATACATTTAATTTGAAATTATATTCTTTTGAAATAACATTGTTTGAGGCAAACGATCAATAAAAATAATATTGAGAAATTTCTTTTTTATGAAATAGGATTTGATGCTATTTTGACGCAATACAGACGAGGTATTTTAATAGAATGAAATGTAGGTTACAATTATATTTCTAACCCATCCTCATCGAGGTAACAAAATGAAATAAACAATAAATTATGAATTGTACCAATAAAAAAAGTACTACAAAAATTCTTACTACACTTACCAGTTAACCGCATTGCAAACTAGCTATCGATTTGGCAAACACAATGGTGTTTGGCCACCACTTGTGAATCAGAGGACAGGACACTTGCTAACGTGCATCGTTCAGTGTGAAGTGTAAACTGCGGACTGTTAAGTTGAGAGATACCTGGAGAAACGTGACGTCGTACTGAGGTAGACTAATAAACTTCGAGGACGGAAGGACTAAAGGATATACTAAGCAGGAACGCATTACTCCAAAAGTTAAAGGGTCGTCCCCGTAGGTTCTTCATTCGGGTACCTTAAAAACAGATGATATGTATTTGCTATTTAATATGTAATAAAATTATATGACTAATCTGTCATTTCTATTTGCAAAATGCCGCTTCGGCAGTAGTTGCCGCCGGATCTCTTGCAAATATTATTAGGACTAAATCGCTCATATAACCCCTCCACAAACATTGGGAAAATAGTTATACGCTTTTTGACAATTAGATTAAATTACTTTCAATACTCCCCTCTAGAGGTGCACACAACTAAGAGTTGCTACTGACATTTTTCCAAATTTCCTGAGTGCAACCTCTTGTAAACAGATTCCTTGGTTAGAACGAAAGCGTCAGGAAATGTCGACAGGAGGACAACAGAATTAGCAACGGATCCCTTACTGTCAACTCGGGATTTTAAGGATAGCTCAGATAACATTTACTGCATTTATTATCATCTTGATATGTTTGTCATGTTGGCATGATCAAGGACAAATAGACTCAAACATAACGACCATCTCAATCGACCTAACTTAACAAAACATTCGGATGGAAAACTTACCAAGCACGATGCTTTTCCTTTCTTCCTCTTATTTTTGGCGTCCTCTTTTCCGCTTTATGATAAGGTTCCTTGCAAAGCGAAATGAGATGTAGATAATGTCGTTCTGAAAGAACAATTACGTAAATGTAAAATTTTGTCAAAATTTTTAAGTGCGAAATTAATATAAATTTTTCCCCACTCCTCTGCAAAGTTATATTTCTCACAGTTACGGCAATGTTCTTCTGGGAAGGTAATATGAAAATCAATCAATTCATGCCACATCACATTCTGCAAGATTTTGCGAAAAGATTAAATTGCAAAATATCCACGCATTTACAATTATAAATACGTTGTAACTACATGTGTATATTTAATTTTTATTTTGAATATTTCTGTACATAAGAAACGTTCAATAATTTCCTTCTCAGTGGAAAAGAAAGTTCCAGACAGCCATGTATTTCATAACTAGTTTAAATAATAAAGTCAGAACAAGGTAGCATTAAACATAATCAATACATAATATTACACCAAGAAAATGTAAATCGTAAGACTGAAGACGATGCTTTCTGTTAACCCACGTAGGGCAATACTAATTTCATTTAGTTGAACGAATGTCGCCTCCTACCGATGGAATCTTATGATATCTTCATAAATATCCTTCAATGGAAGAGTTGTGAATGGTCAAAACTACAGACAAACATGAAAAAAAAGGACGTGACGATTCGACTCCTTTCAAGCGTAAATAAAGACGTAATTTAAATACATGAGCTTTACCTCAAAATACCGAGGATGAATTGGAAGAGAAGGAAATAGCTAGGTTCCGCCTTTCTGATCGTTACATAAAACAAACAGAGAAACACTTAAAGAACAAAAGCTATTTAAAAGATTTTCTTCGCGCATAACTCCCGAGATGTTTCCGCGCATAAATTAGAGTCAATACATCGTCTCCAATAATCTTACAGAAACAATACGACCACATTCGAATAATTGTTTTGTTTCGAACGAAGACTGGAAAACAATTACAATAGGTTGTCAGTTTCGCTGCGCCTGTTCTGAGGCTTCAAAGCACGTTTCCTCTCCGTGAAAGCGAGCGCCAACACTGGACGCGACGCATTTCCAAGGGCGTTCGCGACAGTAGCGTGTTTGTGCTTTTCAACGCGCCAATTGTCGCCTGGAACTCCGTGCACATTCACACAGGAGGCGACGCCCAACCGAAACACGAAGGGAAACGCACGCGAAAGATAGGCGAGGAGGGGAGAGACGCGGAATACGAAGAACAACTTCAGGGTTGGATACAAATTAGTGGAAACTGAATGCTACAAGCTGAAGCGAAATCCGTTGCAAAAATGCTCAACTAGCTCAAGCTATTAGTTCTTGGTTTAACTTCGCAAACTACAATGTGTTCGAATGAATTAGTCGTAGTTGAGTACAATTACTTACAAAGTCAAACTAACAACGCGTAGATGTAGTTTTCAAATAAATGCTACCACGTATCTCATACAATTTTACTGCAGAATTTATAGCACTTTGTACTACATTGAATAAGCGGTTATAGTTTCAGGATAATAATACAGTTCAGAGTGCACGAAATTCTGCAATAGCATTTACTCAAACACTACAAATATTAGTAGTTTAATTTAACAATTTTTTTGTATTACTAATTTTAGTTAAGGAATTTCAAGTCTAACCTATTTAGTCAAAAAGAAAAGATTGAAAAATTTGTACTCATAATTAATTTTCGTTAGATCAGTCGATATTAAGAGCTGTTATTTTTTCTTTCATAACTCCTCCGCAAAGGAGTCTATATCAAAATTCTTCAATTCATTATGACTTATCTACAACTTTTAAAATGAAAATTGTTTCCAGATATTACCAGTCAAATTTTGCTTTTTTAATCACTTAGTTTTCACCAAAAAAATATGAAAAAACACGAAATTTTAAATATCGTAACATTCCTGTCGTATCGGCTTGTGCCAGATTTTCTACACTTATTGAGTTGCCCGTCTTCTGCACGCGATGTTCAGTACATTTCTACTGGTTTCCTTTCATTAAATTTCTAATCTTGTCAATTTTACAGGTATATTCCTAAAACAATATTTGTATTTCATTTTATTTTTTAAAGAATTTCTATTTTGTTCGTAGTAAAATTTACCATTCTGTTTTGGGTCCCGCATGTACTCTGCCCGTTCCTAACCATTTAGATCAATATCCCACGCTTCATGATTTGTGGCCTCGCCTTTTTTCACAATTGTCTTCATCTGTTACTTAAAATAAATTCCAGATATTCACCGAAAATTGCCATGCTCGGTTAGAAATTACAAGACTATGTATAAACCACTTCCATTTATTTCAGCAAACCCACAATTCCATTATTTTTCGCATAATGTTACTCTTCTAGTTCTATGTTACTCAATTTATATTTTTACCAACAAAATTAATTGTCTCACTTTCGAGAATTTTGTATTGTAAAGCAGTTTGTCATTCATAGATAAAACATTCAAGTATATTTACAGCAGCAATTAAAACAACAAGCAAACCGTAAAAGTAAACAATTAGTTGTCAACTTAGTTCAACCGAAAACTTAGCTGACGACAGTCTAACTCTGAATCAGTTATAGACTGTCTGATTTAGGGATGTCTGCGAGGAAAAATTGACGTATTATCCTCCAAAAATTTAATTCTCAAGATATTAACAATTGTATTCGATTTAAATCTTCACACATTCTCTAATTTGATGCGAATGTTGGTGTTAATTAATTAATTACGATTAATTAATTAAAAAACAGACCTAGATAAAACTTTGAATTTTAAACTGAGAATTTTCTCAAGGTATACTTGCATTGTTCAAAAGGAATGTAAATAGTAATTCTACAATAAAACTACATTCTTTGTACTACTGTTCTTTTATATTTTCAATACAAACATAACGGAAATGCAAACTTTTAATTTCACTTCAATTAAATCACTTTCCTTAGTTTTAAACGATAAAGGAAGATGTTTTTACCGATGAACGATAGTGTCGCATTCTTACTGACTACTGATTATAATTACCCTGCTCTCGAAACAACTATTAGTTGATTGTCGACGCTTTTTCTAAACTATCATACGAGAACTCCTCACATTGGCTGAAAAAAGCTCTCCAAACACTACAGGAATTTCCAACCAGCGCTGCCGCAGTCTCTCAACCTCTCTGCGTGCGGTTACGGGCTGTTGAGAGAATTACAAAAGCAGAGGATTCCATGAGGCCTCTGGCGTCACAAGAAGAAGGGAGAGCTAGAGGGTCGCCGCGAACGGAACCGCTGTCCAAGCGACGGATCTCCCAAGTTTTCAATGAATGCAAGGATTCATGATGCCACGCAGTCACGGTACTTATGTTGGACCGTGGCGCAGCCTTCTCTCATGGACATGTTCCGCGTGTTTTCGACGAAGAATGAAATATTATTATTAAATCATTTTATAGATAAATTGAACTTCACATTTCTCCTTTTTTCTCTTTACATAGTTATGTGCAAAATAGGTTTTAAAGCTCACACCTCGCTGACAAGTTCACGACAAGTATCTTTCACTTCAGAGTTAAATTGAAAAATGTATTTTTGGATTGCCTAACGTAAACAATCAGGATGGTTTTAATCCTCTTACTAAATACAGCAAAGTTTTTCTGGACCTATAGGTAAGCTTTTTATGAAGAAAAGATCGTGATAAAACGAAGCTATGATCAGAATAAAAATAAAGTGTAACGTCAAATTATATATGAACATGATATTTAATACCCTTGACATAAATTTAAAAACAGGTTTCCTGAGTGCAAAATTAATGCTCACACGAACGAAAACTAATTAAAAATAGCGAGGGTTTTAGCGGGTTCCAATTCTTAGCACTGGTTTTGATCAGCATTTCTTGGGAACACAGCGCCGCGCCGTCGTGAATGCGCCAGCTCACTATTGCATTCCTAGCAACACAACTGTCGACTGTCTGAATTTCTTGATTTGCAGATATCTATTCGGTTGGCGAATAGAATTTGCAGTCATTAATCTGTTAAATTTATAATACCCATTTCTAGTACATCATATGAATTTATATTTCAATGCAATATACCAATACTAATAACAACTTTGCTCTAAGTTCTATAAGAGAATTCAGAGATAAATTTTTTTCCAAGGATTCAAGTATCGTGAAATATGTTTTGTAGATGGCAACAACCTTCCGCTCTATCGATCCCTCTTCTATAAGTCAACTTTTGAACAAACCTACACCTAGCTTTTTTTAAGTAAATGACGGAATATCAGCAAATAATCCTATATCGTGGTATAGTTATTTACAGCATTGTATGATAAATATGAAAGTATTATATGCTAAATAGTAAGTTGTATCTATGGAAAAGTAAATATTCTGTGAGAAATATTTTAATCTTTCTAAGAACCAAAAATAACACTTAAAAAATGTTCCATTTCTTCATAGTTGTTCGTTTGCTCCATTCTATAGATTTTTCTAGATATTATATTGCCAAGGTCTCATTTTTTCTCCAGCACAAAATTATTCCCACTTGACACCCATGTTCTTCTCGCCAATGAATAACGAAAGAACGTTAATTAAATTAATCACTTTAGAGAAAGTGTAATGACATAATATTACATTTTTGTCTTAGAGGATTTCATTTCTGCTCAGGGGGTAGTAAAACTTGTTCTAAAGAAGCTATTGAATAATCAAAACACACACAGATCCAAAGAAATATCGGCTCGCTTAATTTATTGAAACGTTTGAACAATGACACGTTTTCTCCGATTTCTTTTTATGACACAAACATGGTTTAAGTTTTAAGAGAAAAAAACGAAGCGTAGAACTCGTAATACGCAGCATGTCTCATAAAGACTAGTGCTACCAGAGGAACCTTCTAGTAAATTAATAATCTATTTCGCACTAAGGTACCACGCCGATTCTTGGTGTCCTTAAACCCAAACCGTACGACGCAACAAAGCCCATGTGCCTTGGTGGATCATCCACCACTAAAGGAACACAAATATGGCGCCAAGACTTTCTCACTGCTTGCGTTTGAGAATGCCGAGATAAGTTCACAAAAAAAGGGGTCGAGATACAAAGACGTCAGCACTAGAAGAATTGGTGACCTGGGGAGTTCACGATACAGAGGCAAAGGACATTGCATGGAGACTTCATAACGAAGTTTGCAAGTACTATGATATTTGAGATGTCGTACGAACTCATTAGTCATCTTATTTCATATTTAACCAAATCACAATGAATTTTACTACAAAAATTAAGTCAAACATTTTTAACACTACGCGCACTTCACGATAATTCAATTTTTTAATACCAAATAGGACAATGCATAACATAAGTTTACAGTGGAGTTGTGAACAAGAATAATGTTGAGACGACAGAAGCCCTTTATTCTTGAAACCACTCAAAAATTAAAAACTAAAGTAAATATATATCAATTTACTCTTATACAAGTTGATACTTTGGAATAGGTAGTGAATTAGCAATCGTTTATATACAGGTAGATTCAATAAGGTCAATCTCCTGAAATATCTCCGAAAGGGATGAAGATATTGAAGCTGTTTTCACTAAGATATGACATGAAACATCATTTTACTAGGTGAAATAATTATCAGCTTTTCTTAGCTGATTGGGCATGGACACTTTTATTGTTGTTTAAAATAGGAACTTTTTTCAGCGCCACCTTAAAGTCAAAGAAAGAAAAATACAAAGATACAGCATTTACTGAATTGAAACGAGAAACAACATCGTAACAGCACAGCACCGGGACGTTTTAACGCTGCCGCATATGGACAGGGAGAGGATGAACTTACCTCGCGGTGAGGAGAGACCTAGGATGAAAAATCCTTTTTCAGCACGATGAAACCTTGAAAAAAAAATATTGTGCACCTCATGCATTACTTTCATTCAAGACATAATTTTAAACACACTTCTATTATGTTAAGACAATATATTACGAAAACAATGATTACTTTACATTATAAATAAAGATAACTCGAAATGAATGGCAAATGATATTCTGTTCGAGCCTCAATTTATTGACAATCTACAGGGAATAATTTGACAGTATATGCTTTTGGTTAACATTCACAGTTGTCTGCATGCCCACCTATGACAAACGCAGAAAAATTATATAAAGAATTGCTAAAAAATATGACGTTCAATTTTGTCAACGAAAGTGGCGTTATGTGCTTAGGAGCATATCACGATTAGATAACAGACGTGCAAGCAGATGTCTCATAATTTTCATTATATATATTTTTAAAACAGTTCCAAGAGTTCATCGCGTTTTCAACATCCTCCTGAATTTTATAGATAGAATAAAATTAAATGATGCAAATAAAGAGAATCAACTTATTTTGGGCAGATATTGTTCTCACTTTCGGTCCTTTTTATAACAAAATTCTCGTATTTGCAGACTGGTCCGTTTCGGCGAGAGAAGCAGCCCTCTTCTGAACTCGAATAATGCATGGGTTTCAAAGTTGCGTAATATCAACCGGTATTGAAGGACTATTTAAATAGCTTAGTAAGATGCATACAAGAGTATCCAAACTGAATTAATTGGAATGTGGTTCAATAGTGCACTTTAATAAGCACGTTAGAGAACACGACATAATTAATTGCGCGTGAGCATCTTAAATATTATAACAAATGTTAAAATCAACTCCGCAAAAGACCTTTGTTTAGTAATAGTCCAATTCGAAAGGCCTAAAAAACGAATGTCTCCAACATTCCAATTCCCCTGCCGTCAGCCAGAACAAGCCGCTGCCTTTCGCCGCTCCAGTGTCGCCTATGTGTTGGCGGTGGCCGCAGCCAAAAAGCTGTCGGATCATAACGCTCAGCCGGCCGATAAATGCAGCGCGCGATTCCCGTGTTAATGGGATCCGCCCCTGAATGGAGAAGAGCATTACGCCGGCCCTCGATGCTCCCCACTTTCAGATTTCCCCTCCACGACGCTTCCTGCTTTCAGATTTCCCCTCTTCTGGCGCTCTCCTTCCGACGCGGCGTGGCCCTGTGCCAAGGGGGAGTTATTAAAGCAATGAATGTATAGGACTATTACATGCCCGAGGGATTCCACCGGGTTCCTGTTTGATCTGTATGTCGTTATGGGCATCGG
The DNA here is from genome assembly GCA_002313205.1 of Laupala kohalensis. Taxonomy (NCBI): domain Eukaryota; kingdom Metazoa; phylum Arthropoda; class Insecta; order Orthoptera; family Trigonidiidae; genus Laupala; species Laupala kohalensis. Next base: position 12,494 of record NNCF01130158.1, on the reverse strand, counting down.
ATACAATGCTTCTTCTCATAAAACTGGTCTTAACTAGAAATGATGGACAACTGTTGAAAGAGGTGCAGCAGAAAGTGGAGTAATGGACATTAGTATGAGTTAAGTTAGAGTTCACCTTCCTCTCCTTAGATTTGCTCACGTTAGTAAAAACAAATTGCGATATTTAGTATAGGGTTAGAGAGCAATGTTGATAGATCGATACATCAGTCATTGACGTTAATAGGAATGATTACGTTAACTTATTCAATCACAATGTTAGAAAGAATACCATAATAAGGAAATGATTTTTAATCGGAAGTTTTTGGCTGAACTCATGGATACACTGTAACATTCAGCAATTTGTTGAGATAATTTTAGCATAAAAACAACCAATATAGTACTTAAAATAAAAACAATCTTCTGTAACTGATTCCACGTCGCGAAACTATTCTGTCCTCTCCCTTATATCAAATTTAATCACTTTTCATTTTGAATCATTTTACTAAGCGAGAAAATTATCATAGTAGGCTGGTTCCATATGGTTTTTAGAATCAAAAGTGGTTTAGATTGTTTAAAGATTTTCGACAATGCGCTCACCAGGGAAACGTGTAATAAATAAGGACCTACCGTGATTGGAAGCATATATCAATACCTTGATGTCGCAAAACAAAATATATTAAACTACCAATTTTATGGGACCCCTCAATATGCATTAATTACCACTTATAGAGCATACGCGAGAAATAATTGGTCTAGATGGATAGTCTTTTTTTTAATTGCTACATTTTAGAAAAAACTACAACGATAAAGAGCAATAATAATATTTTAGAAATCAAACATGTTTAATACAGTGACAACTTCGAATGGATAGAAATGATTAGAGGAAGACATACCAAAGGAACGATCCCTATTTGTCCCCATGGAATCGTTTCTCGGCGTCCTCTATTGGAGGTCAGGCCGTCCCTGTAGGCTTTGAAAAGTCTAATATCACAAACGACAGTATTACATCGAAAAACATTCTCGAAAATTTCGAAAAGGGAGGAACAAAACTAAAATATGATTTAGTGTACCAAAAATGAACATCGCTCATTTAATGGAACAATGACGAAACTGTAGAATATGTTATTTACACTGGTAAGCAAAAACCTGAAATGATAATACTTTCATCTAATATACAGAGAAAGTAATACATGTGTTAATTTTACATTGGTTAAAGACTACGTCCATGATCCAATCAATGTTTCTTCCCATGTATTTAACTTATGATACACTTTTGAACCACGATAAGATAGCGATGCCCTTTGTAGGAAACAAGGCTGTAGACAGGTTTTTGAGCAGGGGAGAAGGCAAGAATTTTGTGGGGTGAAGTAGATCCATCATCTAATCTTAGCATTAAAAGAGCAGAAACATGACAGACCAGTAACAGTGGTTCAGAGCTCGTTGAACTCGCTAGATATTTGATGAAATGAAATATTTTATCACATATGTAATAGAAACATATTTCATTACTCGAGGTATTAGCCACATAATATTAGTTGGTCAGTGGATTCTGAATACCGCCAGAATTTCAATAAAATGTTTGCCCTTCTTGAGCATACTTCGTATTATTAACTTTGTTACCCTTTTTAAGTACACTTCATTTAGCGCAAGGGAAAGGCTTGGAAATACTTTGCAAAACTCTCGACGCACGATACGGGATTCGAGAGTAATGGACTACAGATGGTAATTTGACAAAATGCTGGAGGAGCAGCTTATGAATAAGCATATCTAATTTGTAGTTTTTCTAGATAAAAGAATAAAATAAAAATTTTCACATCTCTCTCACTTCTAGGGTAAATTAAAATTTTATTTTCCTCCAGTTTGCTGAAATTACCATTATTGTGATTTATTAAAATAAAATTTCACAACATACCTGACAAATATAACAAAGAATAACGTATGTTCTATAAAGAAATTATTTCTTAATAATATTACAGACTAATATTCAAAAGAATTCAAAACACTATTTATCTCAACTTCGACACCAGTTTATTATTTTAATCCGTTCCATTCAAATAACCATTTAACAACCTCACTTCCCTCCCCGCACAACCCGCTCTTCTCTACCATTCCACATTTTTCTTTTTTCAACTACTACCAATAATTCACTCTTCAAGAAGCACCTCAAAAAAATCCTCTTACTTTACGACCCTGGTAACACCTTCCCAACGCAAATATATACTATAGAAAACGAAGTACCGTTCCTCCCACGAAAATACTCCTATTCCCTAAAACAATTTCATCCTTAACAGATATAAAGCTGACAATAGAAGCAAAAAAATGTGATTCACAGAGTCTGGATCATGCGTTACAGCGACAAGTACGGCTGACTCGTAGGAAACTCAAGAGATCAATTTCAAGGAATTTCAGAGAAAGGAAAATTATCCAAAAAATATGTAAATAATAAAATTACAAAGTATCAGGCAATATCATTAAAACTATTACCCCAAAAACACAACCAAAAGCACATCCCAGAATACACAATAAGATCATTGTCACATGTATGTTTATTGTCAAAAGAATATCTAAAACACAATTAACGCTTCATCATAATATTTAAACTTCTATTTAATATTTACACCAAATTTCAAAACAAGAAGTCACAAAGAGAAATTAACAATGCATTTTTAAACAACACAAAGTATAAAAACTCCCCTATTTTAGAAACAAAAAAACCTTCCTTTCAGATTTACTGCCCATCAAATCGAGAAATGAAAAATACAACACATAACTACTATTATTAATTATTTCTAATACAAACAAATCATTGAATCATAAAAGAATTAGACAAAAAAACCGTTCTAAATAGTACTACTAAATAAGTTCAATCATAAGAAAAAACAAATAAAAAACCTCAAAAAACGTACGCAAAAATTACACCGTCTTGAAAACACAGCCCACGGATTTGAACCAATATCTGGAAATAAACCATATCTCAAAGTCACCTAATTTAGATTCACACAACTGTTCCTTTCCGATTTACCTACAATGAAATCAACAAAAAGATTTACTAACAAAATACTGCACATAACTATTATGGTTTGTCAATTCTAATAGACAGGTATAACAGATATCATGATTTATAAAATCTACTACACTAATCAACGAATAATAAATATTTAGTAATATCAAATAAAATGTTCTAAAGAGGACACCAAAATGTATTCAATTACACTTAAAAATAAAAAGAGAAACTTGGTAATACTTACGAAAAAACCTCAGTCATGAAACAACAGCAGTCGGATTTGTACGAGTATTTGGTAGTAGAGGTTACAAAGACAATGCATTGCCAAGAAACCAAAACAGGTCAATCCATGATTGGTTAAGACAACGACTACCGGCACCACCGTCAAGGAAACTGTGTACGTAGAAAAGAATACATTCATAACTTAAAATCTCTTAATTTACAAATAAAAAATTATTTATTTCCGACTTATCTCCTATCAAAAATTGAAAACTAAACAATAATACACATATCCATAATAATTTTAAATTCTAATCCAAAAAACTACACTACTAACTAAATCATCAGTAGAACAGTTTTTAATAGTACTACTAAATATATTTAATTATATGAAAGGGCAAATAATAGAAATTCGGCAATACTTACAAATAAAACCATCGTTTTCAAACTACAGCACTCGGATATATACGAGTATTTGATGCGCGCGGTAACAACGATAGTGCTGAGTTGAGGAACCAAACAGGAGAATCCAGGATTTGGTTTCGCAACTCAGACTACCGTCATCACCATCAAAAAATCAGCTTAGGTAAAAATTATTCATCGTTCATATCTTGAAGACCAGTAATTGGGAACCAAATAAAATCGTCATTTCTGAATTACCTACAATGAAATCGACTAAAACCTGAAATCGAGAAAAGAAATCACGATCAAGGATCTGTTGATGTAAAAGATTAGTCACTTTCATATCTTAATATTCCTTAATATCGAACACAATAATATATAATACTAATTTAGCACCCACCAAATCTAGAAAAATATTTACTAATAACATAGCAGACAAACCTACTAAAATTTATCAATTATAATACACAAATGATCACACATAAAAAAATTAGTCATACCAGTAAAAACGTACTAAAATGTAACCCTAAATCAATTCAATAATATAAAACAGCAAAAATTCATACATTTTTAAATACTTAAGAAAAAACTATAGCCTTGAAAACCGTAAAAGAGACTGCTTAGGTAGAAATTAAAACATTCCTTCCTTACGGTTCCTTGATTTACAAATAAAAAAGTCTTCATTTCGACTTATCTCCTATCGAAAAGTAAAAACCAATTACTAAAAAGTAATACACATATCTATAATAATTTTAAAGTCTAATTCCCCCAAAAATTATAATTAAATCATATCAGTACAACAGTTCTTAATAGTACCACTAAATATATTTAATTATATGAAAGGGCAAATAAGAGAAATTTGGCAATACTTACAAATAAAACCATCGTTTTCAAACTACAGCACTCGGATATATACGAGTATTTGATGCGCGCGGTAACAACGATAGTGCTGAGTTGAGGAACCAAACAGGAGAATCCAGGATTTGGTTTCGCAACTCAGACTACCGTCATCACCATCAAAAATCAACTTAGGTAAAAAATATTCATCATTTATATATAAAAGTTCACTTATTCAGAACCAAAGAAAGTCTTCATTTCTGATCTACCTCCAATAAAATCGAAAAAAGCCTGAAATCGAGAAAACGAATCAATGTCAAGGATCTGTTTATGTAAAAAAATAATCACATTCATAACTAATACTTCCTCATATCAAATACAATAATCTATAATACTAGCTCCCAGCAAATCTAGAAAAATATTTACTAATAAAATAGCAGACAAACGTACTAAAATTTATCAATACACGAATTACCACACATTAAAAAATTAGTCATACCAGTAAATACTTTCCACATAAATTCAATATAACAAAAGAGCAAAAATATATACATTTTTAATTACTTATGACAACACTATATCCTTGAAATGACACCCAACTGATTTAAATGTTCAACACTAGATTAGTTTTGTCGACACAGAACACCGCTATCGCGAACAAAGAACAGCTAATGAAAAAATAAACCATATTTAAATGTCTCCTAATTAAAAACTTAACAACTCTTCCTTTCTGATTAAACACAGATTAATTAAAAAAAGCTATTGCCAACAAAATACTGCTCATAACTATTATGACTTGTCAATTCCATAAAAAAAGAATAATACAAATTAAAACAAAACAGTTAAAGTGTTTTAAATAAAACCAATAAACACATTCTATTAAACGAATGAGCAAATATAGATATTCAGTAATACTTACAAGTAAAACTATAATCTTGAAACAACAGCCATCGGATTTCCAAAGAAAATGGTATTAGTGGGAACAACGATAATTCTGACTGGATAAACAAACACAGCGCTTTCTTAAATTTCAAACATCAAATAAGGAAAACAATTTTTAAAAACCACAAGACATAACTATTATAATATTTCTACATAGAAAAACGAATCAACCAAAAATTAATATTTTAATACAAATTATACACCTCAATTATCATTAGTCAATTATCATTAAGAGATAATAATAGGAATTTTATAATACTTACAACAAAACATTAGTCTTGAACAACTGCCATCGGATTTGCAAAAGTCTTTGGTGCCAGTAATAACAACATAAACTCTGACTCGAGAAAGAAACACAACGCAATCAAAGATTTTTCTTAACGTATATTACCGGCATCACCGTTTAGGATCATATAATAGAGAATAAAATACATTCATATCGTAAAGTTCCCTAATTTATAACAACAAAGTACACGTCATTTCTTATATATCGCCCATAAATCAAAAAAAAAATTTTATTGCAAAATACACACAATAGGTATGATAATACAACTTAAAAAATAAATATTTAGTCATGCCAACATACCAACTATTATATTTAAATCTATTCAATTATTATTAAAAGAAAATAGTAAGAAATTTATAATACAACAAAAGCATAGTCCTGAACGAACGCCACCGGATTTGTACGTGTATGTTGTGCTAGTGGAAACAAAGATAATTCGGACACAAGAAAACAACAGTGATATCCATGTTATATTTTCGTGAGTCAGACTACAAATATTACCGTCCAGAATAACACAATGTAGAAAATAACTAACATTCATATAATAATATTTTAAAATGTATACAACAAAATAGTAAACATTTGTTAAATAACGCTAATGATATAGAGAAAAGCATTTATTAAAAAAAACAGTAAACTATTAAAAGTGAATTTCCGGAAAGAACAAAACATGCATATTTGGTAATACCAATTAAACAACTATTACATTCAAATCTATTCAATTATATTTAAACGCAAATAATAAAAAATTGGTTTTTGTCGTAAGTACTACCAAAGTCTTCAAACAACAGCCGTCGGATTAAAAGGTGTATGTGGTGCTAATAATAACTACGATAATTCTGCTACGAGGAAAAACACACAGCAATACATGTTATATTTTCTCGAATTAAACTACCATGATCACCGTCAGGAATCAGATAATTTAAGAAAAGCTTACATTCACAGAAAAAAACATCGAAATTTAAACTCTTAAAATATTCATCATTACTTATCAGTCATCAATTAAATAGAAAAAAGCATTTATTACAAAATTACACAAAACTATAATAAAATTTCAACTTAAAAAAAACTACCAAAACCAAAGTAGTCAAAAAATTAATCAATTATCACATTCAAATTTATACAGTTAACACAAAAAAAAAAAAATATATATATATATAATACCAACTACACAACCATAGTCTTCAAATATCAGCTTTCGGTTATAAACGTACATGTGGTTCTAGTGGTAACGATATTTCTAACTCCAGGAAATAAATAGCGATACCTACTTGTAATTTCCCGAGTCAGAAAACCCCATCACCGTCAAGGATCAGAGAATCTCAATGAAAACCTAATTTAATATAAGGAAATTTGAAAAACTATAACCTAAAAGTCAACTAATAATATTGATATTTCAACACAGAAAACGATACTAAAACTAAAAATTTTTTAGTAAAACCACTCAATCAATAGATATGTTAAATTTTATACAGTTCTTATTAAAAGCAAAAATTTAGAAAAAATATATAGATATTTTGCAATACTCAAGACAAAACCATGTCATCAAAGAACTGCCGTCTGATTTGAATGTGTATGTAGTTTTCGTAGTAACAACGTCAATTCTGACTGGAGGAAATAAACAGCTTAATCCATGTTATAAACCCTCCAGCCAAAATACCGCCACCATGAAGAATCAGATATTTTGAAGAAAAGCATAAATTAATATAATAAAATTGGAACAGTAATCAAATCAAAATGACATCATTTCATCTACATCGCCTCTGAAAATGAAAAAAAGGTTTTTTTCAAAAAACCATAATTATTCTGATATTTCAACTTAGAAAACGAAACTTAAAAAAATAAAAATATAGTCACACCACAGAAACAATAACCTTGTTGAAATTTATACAATTATTAATTTAAAAATATATAGACATTTTCTAATACTTACAACACCATAGTCTTAAAATAACTTCCGTATAATTAGTATGTGTAAATAGTTCTCGCAGTAACAACGATAATTCTGACGAGAGGAAATAAAAAGCTTATTCCATGTTATATTTCTCGAGTCAGACTATCAGCATCACCGTTAATGATCAGATATTTTCAAAGTAAACATTAATATTATTAAATTTTAATAATTATTAACGTCTAAATGTCATCAATTCGTCTATATCGCCTCTGAAACTGAGAAAGATTTTCTAAATACACACAACTATTCTAATATTTCAAATTAGAAAACGAAACTNTATATATATATATATATATATATATATATATATATATATATATATATATATATATATATATATATATATATATATATATATATATTACTACGGTCAGATTCGTTTGTGTATGTTGTGAGCTAACAACGATATTTCTGCCTCCAAGAAATAAACTGCGCAATCTATATTATATATCGTCGAGCCAGATTACCGGCATCACCGTCAAAAATCAAATATTTTGAAGGAAATCGTATATGATCATAATAAATTAGGAAAAGTAATCAACTCAAAATCACATCATTATATCTATATCGTCAATAAAAAAACGATTTTTTTCAAATACACACAATTATTCTGATATTTCAACCTAGAAAACAAAGCTAAAAAAAATATATAAATTCAAACCTTGTAGAAATTAATACAATTCCTATTAAAAAAATATATACAAATTTTGACATACAACAAAACCATAGTCCTTAAAGAACTGCCGTTAGATTAAAAACTGTATGTAGTTCTTGTGGTAACAACGATAATTCTCACTTGAGAAAATAAACAGTTTCTTATACAAATCTTATTTAAAAAATATATGGACATTTTGTAATACACACTACAAAGCCACAGTATTAAGAGACCTTCAGTCAGATTTGAATGTGCATTTAGTTCTTGTGGTAACAACAATAATTCTGACTGGAGAAAATAAACAGCTTAATCCATATTATATTTCCTCAAGTCAGTCTACCGGCATCACCGTCAAGGATCAGATATTTTGAAGGAAAGCTTAAATAAATATTACAAATTTTGAAAAGTATTCTACTCAAAATGTCATCAATTCATCTATTCACCTTCGAAACTAGAAAAAGATTTTTTCAAATACACACAATTATTTTGATATTTCAACATAGAAAACCAAACTAAGTAAAGTAAATATATATTCAAACAACAGAAAAAATTACCTTGTTGAAATTTATACAATTTTTATTTAAAAAATATATAGATATTTTGTAACACTTAGGACAAACCCATAGTTTTCAATGAACTGCCGTTTCATTTGTATGTGTATGTAGTTCTCATGGTAAAAACATCTTAATTCATGTTATATTTCCTCGAGTCAAGCTACCGGCATCACCGTTAGGAATCATTTATTTTCAAGGAAACATTCAAAATATTAAATTTTTTTATAATTATTAATAAAAAAATGTCATTTCGTCTATATCGTCTTTAAAATTTAGAAAGGATTTTTTGAATACACGAAACTATTCTAATATTTCTACTTAGAAAAAGAAACCAAAAAAAAAAATAAATCGTTACTCAAACCACAGAATCATACACCTTGTTAAATATTATGCAAATCTGAATAAAATTTATAGATATTTTGTAATACTTACGACAAAACCACAATCTTCCATGAACTGCCGTTTGATATGTATGTGTATGTAGTTCTCGTGGTAACAACGATATATCAAACTGAAGGAAATAAGCAGCTTAAACCATGTTATATTTCCTACAGTCTGACTAGCGGCATCACCGTTAATGATCAGATATTTTCAAAGTAAATATAATTTTATTCTCAAATTTTATAAAATTATTAATCTAAAAATGTCAACATTTCGTCTATATCACTCTGACACTGAAAAAGAATATTTTAAATACTCGCTACTATTCTCATATTTCAACATAGAAAACGAAACTAAAAAAGTTAAATATATATTCCAACCACAGAAACAATTACCTTGTAGAAATTTAAACAAATTTTTATTTAAAAATTTTATAGACATTTCGTAATACTTACAACAAAAACATAGTATTCAAAGAACTGCCGTCAGATTTGAATGTGTATGAAGTTCTCGTCGGAACTACAATAATTCTTACTGAAAAAACCCAGCTAAATCCGTGTTATATTTCCTCGAGTCAGGCTACCGGCATCCCCGTTAAAGATCAGAAATTTTGAGGAGAAACAATAATATTATAAAAATTGAAAATTATTAACCTCAAAATGTCATCATTTCAACGCTATTGCCTTTGGAACTGGTAAAGGTTACTTTTACATACACGGAACTATTGTAAAAATTCTAATTAAAAAACAAAAATAAATAAAAATAAATCGTTACTCAAACCACAGAATCTTAAAACTTGTTAAAATTTATGGAATTCTTATTAAAAATATAAAGACATTTTGTAATACCTACGACAAAAACAAAGTCCTTCATGAACTGCCGTCTGATTTGTAATGGGTGTGCAGTTCTAGTAGTAACAACAATTATTCTGACTAGACGAAAAACAGTATAAACCATGTTATATTTCCTCGATTCAGACTACAGGAATCACCCATAATGATCAGATTGTTTCAAAATAAACAATAATATATTAAAATTTGAAATTTATTACGTTAAAATGTCACCATTTCGTCCTCATCTCCTCAGAAACTGAGAAGGATTTTTTAAATACACAAAACTATTCTAATTTTTTAAATTAGAAAACGATACTAGAGAAAATTAAATATATAGTCAAACCGTAAAAACCATAACGTGGTTGAAATTTATACAATTCTTTTTTTTAAAACATAAGACATTCTGCAATACATACGACAAAACCATTTTCTTCAAAGAACTGCCGTCAGATTTAAATGTGTATGTAGTTCTCTAGGTAGCAACAATTATTCTGACTGGAGGAAAAAACAACACAATCAGGTTATATTTCCTCGATTCAGACTACCGGAGACACCGTTAAGGATCAGATATTTTCAAGGAAAACATTAATAATAAAAAATTTAAAAATTATTTACCTCAAAAAGTCTACTATTCGTATTTATTGCGTCTGAATCAGTAAAGGATTTATTAAATACACACAACTATTCTAAGTTATAAAACTTAAAAAATTAATCTAAAAATAATGAAATATATGGGAAAAACACAAAAACAAATACCCACATGTAATTGATACAAATGTATTTAAAAATTATACAGACTTTTTGTAATACTTATGACGAAACCATAGTCTTCTATGAAGTACCGTTTGATTTGTATGTGTATGTAGTTCCCGTGGTAACAACGATAATTTGACTGGAGAAAATTTACAGCTTATCCATGTTATATTTCATCGAGTCAGTCTACCGGCTTCACCGTCAAAGATTAGATATTTTGAAGAAAGGCTTAAATTAATAGTGGAAAAGTAATCATCTCAAAAAGTCATCATTTCGTCTATATCGCCTTTGAAATTTAGAAAGGATTTTTTAAATACACGAAACTATTCTAAAATTTCTACTTAAAAAAAGAAACTAAAAAAAATTAATCGTTAATCAAATCACAGAATCATATACCTTGTTAAAATTTGTGCAATTCTTATTAATAATTATAGATATTTTGTAATACTTACGACAAAACCATAATCTTCCATGAACTGCCGTTTGATATGTATGTGTATGTACTTCTCGTGGTAACGATATATCAATCTGAAGGACATAAACAGCTTAATCCATGTTATATTTTCTACAGTCTGACTACCGGCATCACCGTTAATGATCATATATTTTCAACGTATATATACTTTTATTATCAAATTTAAAAAAATTAATAACATAAAAATGTCAACATTTCGTCTATATCGCTGCGAAACTAAAAAAGGACTCTTTGAATACACTCAACTATTCTAATATTTCAACATAGAAAACGAAACTAAAAAAACAAATCGTTACTGAAATCACAGAATCATATACCACGTTGGAATTTATACAATTTTTTTTAAATGATACTAGAAAATATTAAATCAATAGTCAAACCACAGAAACAATTACCTTGGTGAAATTTATAAAATTATTATTTAAAAATTATATAGACATTTTGTAATACTTAGGACAAACCGATAATTTTCAATGAACTGCCGTCAGATTTGAAAGTGTATGTAGTACTTGTGTTAACAACAATAATTCTGACGCGAGAAAATAAACAGTTAAATCCGTGTTTTATTTTCTCAGGGCAGACTACAGGTATCATCGTTAAAAATCAGGTATTTTGAGGAAAAACATTAATATTATAAAATTTGAACATTAATAACCTCAAAATGTCATCATTTCGTCTTTAAACCTGTGAAATTGAGAACGAGATCTAAATATACACAACTATTCTAATTTTACAACTAAAATAATGATACTAAAAAAAAAATCAATAGTTAAACCACAGAAACAATTATTGTGGTGAAATTTATACAATTCTTATTTAAAAAATATATAGACAATTTGTAATACTCTCTACAAAACCACAGTAATCAAAGAACATCTGTCAGATTTGTATGTGTATGTAGTTCTTGTGGTAACAACAATAATTCTGACTGGAGAAAATAAACAGTTTAATCCATGTTATATTTTCTCGAGTCAGCCTACTCGCGTCACCGCCAAGAATTATATATTTTGGAGAAAGGCTTAAATTAATAAAACAAAATTTGAAAAGCATTATACTCAAAATGTCATCATTTCATCTATTTCGTTTCTGAAAAGAAATAATAAATTTTCCAATACAAAGAATTTTGTTGATAATTCAACTTAGAACACAAACTAAAATAATTAAATAAATAGCCACATCACAGAAACAAAAACCTTTTTGAAATTGATACATTTATTATT
>NNCF01130155.1:141503-156102 GCA_002313205.1 Laupala kohalensis | reverse complement strand
AGAAGGGGGAATCATTTCGGCATTGGGAGTTTTCGATCACGTGGGATTCAAAATTTTGAAGATTTTTGGGAGAAGAGGGCGCAAGAGGAGGGATGAAGCCCATTTAAGGCACAGCAAGCAAAATTTCGCTCTCATATGTTTTTTCGTCGCTCACATAGATATGTTCGTAGCACTCTCATATGTTTTTTTTCGCTCAGATAGATGTTTTTCGTCTGCGCTCACATACCAGTTTTTCATCGCTGATAGATGTTTTTCAGCGGAGCTCATTTAGATTTTTCGTCAGCTCACATTGTTTTCATCGAAGCTGATATACAAGTTTTCATCGGAGCTCACTCCGATATGGTCGTAGCAGCTCATTGATTTTTCGTCAGATCACTTAGATTTTTCGTCAGCATTCAGACAGATGCTCGTCAGCTTATACAAGTTTTTCGTCAGCTGAGACTTATGTTTCGTTGGAGCTCAGACTCGATTTTTCAGATCGCGCTAGCATACATTTCAAATCGTGCTCATGCAGCGCAGATCACTCGAGTCTTCTGATATGTTTGTCTGATGTTAACTTTCGTTCGAAACTTCATGGCGGGCCTGTAATTGATCAGCGGGACGAGCAGATAAGACAACGTCGATCTCAACCACGTACGAAGCGTTTACGGGTGGTAATTGGACGGATGCGGTAAACGCTGAAGCTGATCGACGCTGGTCGCAGGTATCAGAGAGTGCTGCCGTGCTGACGTCTGTGGGGGACCCTCCTCTACGGCTTACCATGGTCCGTCATCTTAATAAGGTATTGTGCGATTGCTGGTGAATGTGAAAGCCAACATCGCATTGCGCTTGCGCTTCATTAAGTACTTGGCATTATTTATCCAGAGAGCAAGAACTTTGAACTGAATTAGTGTCATGACTGAACTTTGTCGCTCATAGAAGTATGCCACGTAACTTCAGTGAATTATTGTAACGAAGAAGAAGTTCAATTAAATTGTTAATGAGAGAACATTAGAATTAAAATCAGTGTTTAAATTTGTTTATAAGAAAAGTATGTGTAATTGTTACTTAGATTGGAGTGGAGTTAAAAACAATGAATGGTTTTAGTAAGGATAAAAGTAGATAAAATTGCTAATTAGTAAATGTTTTAGTTAAAGCCAGTGATTTCCATTTGTGTCTTTTGGGGGATAATAACTTGAGGGATGTTATTAGTGATTAAAAACAGTCTTTTAATTAATGGATTTATTTGTTTGCGTTTTCCTTAAGTGGAACCATTGCATGGTCCTTTCCTTCGGAAAAAAATCGAACCCCATCATCATTGTGGAACCCTGAGGTGAGCTAGCCGAGGCGCCCAAAATTTAAATTAATTATCGTTTTATTATTAAAATCAAGTTTTGTTATGCCACAATTTGGCTTTCTTTCAGTAAAGTTTCGTTCTGCCACAATTTGGCTTTCCCAACGTGGGGCTAATTTCCGTTCTGCCACAATTTGGCTTTCCCAACGTGGGGCTTTCTTTAATTTAAGTAAAAATAAAGATATATATATATCTTTATTTAAAAACAATATTTTTTACTTATTATTATAATAAAATGTTTAATTCGCGTACTGTATGACGGGGCAATTGCGAAAACAATTTTCCTTTTTCTCTCACCGGACATGCAACGTCAAATATTAATACAGAGAGACTTGACAAAAGTTATACCCCCAAACGTTTAATGAATCATCTTATGTAAAATGAATTATAACGCGCGGGTTGTAAACAATGTATCCCACCGGCCGGCAGATGGACAGCGCTGACATACAGCCTGAATCAAATATCACGTGTCCTGCATATATTTCTTCCATGTACCCTACAAGTGTAGAAGATGTGTGACAACTTTCGGTCAGGTGAAAATGGCGACGAGCCGCAAAGTGAACCCGGGACCCCCGCTTTGATTGCAGGGGTGTTAACCACTACTTTGCACAACTGTAGCAACCTGTATCTTCTGTACCCACACCAGTACTCATCACCTGTATGAAAATGGTCATCTAGGGTTTAGGTCTTAGAGGATATTGTGTAGTGGTTAACACCCCTGCGATCAAAGCGGGAGTCCCGGGTTCGATTGCCGGCTCCTCGTCATTTTCACCCGACCGAAAGTTGTCATCACGTGTTCTGATAATCCGAGACTGCTGAATATCAATGCGTCAGAGTTACAGCAAGTCTCGAAACACTTCGTGAGAGAATTGCCGAATCTGAGCAATTAAGAAGAGAAGTTACAGAGAAAGAGGGGAACAAACGATGCCTTCAGATGATACTTTCGTTGACGCGAAACGTGTTCTGCATAATGGATGGAGTCCGTCGAGTTAAAATGTGTGTTCATTCTCTGAATAAACAGCGCTAGAGGGACGACAACGATGCCACATTGTCCATTACTGTTTCACTGCAACCCTAGTTATTTTACAGCATAAGGATGAGAATTTCATTTGTATTTTACTGTATTTTATTCCTCTTATTATTGTTCTTAATTTTACTCTTATTTTACTGTTTAAGAGTGAGACCCATCCCGGATTTTTCTCCGGTTTTCCTTCGGGTGGATTTTATATACAGGTTCTCAAGGTTCTTTTGCTTAGGGTTGTTAGGGGTGTATTGTAATAATTAATCTCGAATTTAGAGTTATTTAATAGTTACGATTTATAAACAATATATTCTATAGTTCGACAAAACCACGCTCTTGTGAACTATTTGTTTTACATTTTATTAAATAAATGTTTGTTTGTATTATAACGCGTGGCTAACTTTCTATTCTTGTCTACGGAGTATGCTAAAAATTTCAATCCACCTTGATCGGAATTGATAGGATGGTCCCTTGCTTGCTTCCGAAGAGTAAATTAGTTTATTCTCCTCCATGTGGCCATTCACTGTTCGTAACTGCTTTTTTACAATGAATTTATTATTACTAATTTCAACATATAAATAAAAATGAGTATTATCGTTTCGGTTTAGATCTCCAGAAAAAGCACTTTGGCAGAAAAGAATTAAATAAAATGATGAAAACATTTTTTTTATCATTTTCTAAAGAAAAATCCAATTTTCTATTTTCTTAATATTGTTGCAGTAAAGTGACAGTTTTTCACTTCATTGATTTTTTCTCTATTTAAGTTCAAACAAAGAATTCTTGATAATCGAAGGGATTGTAGTTTCATTTTTGTAAACAATTCTTAAGGTCCAGTTTTTCAGTTTATTAGCAAAAGTCGTTGTCCCGATCTCGGTGGGACACCAAGAATGTCTCTATATAGGTAGAAACCAGCCGTTACGTGTCATACGGATTGAGTTACACCAGCTATCCACGTTGCATTGCGTCCTGTGGTTATAGTTGAGAGTGATTATCAAGAGATTACGGTCACATATCTAAGAGGAAATAAGCGATTTTTCTACGCTTACTATCTCATACATCTCTCGCAAAATTCGCCTTTTTGCGTAGAACGTTAAGAGAAAATATCGGATTGATACTCTTGACAAACTAATTCAGATAATATTCTAAAATTTAGTGAGGAAAAAAATATATAATTTCGAGAAAAGTAAGGTATGCTGAAGAAAATTTAATTATAATAATATCCCATAAATCTCAAAAGCAGATTTAATGCGAAAAAAATATAAGTAAATCAGAAATATGCCGATCGATTCTTTAAATTCGTAAACTTTAACGATACTTTTACAGACTTGTGGACATTATGACAATGTCAATAAAATAATTATTGTTCCGTGAAAAAGTCTTGGGGTAAGTTTCGCTGCTAAGTGGAAGTGGTCATATTAGTTGTTTATTCAAAGTATCCTTGTTGGCGAAGAGGTCGCGAGTTAAGTTCCAGGCTTTTTCTGGCTTGTATCTCCATTTCCGAGGATGCCCACAAAGTTCACTATTACACTTGATCCTTCTTTGAAGCTAAATTAACTAGAATTTTTATCAGGCAGATGAGAATACGTCGAGTACTTTGCTTTTCATGAGCGAACCTGAACACTTTTATTACATGGACCAAGTTTAGGTGTTGATATACAGAGGGAAAGATGAGTCGGGTGAGCTTGTAGTAGTCAAGTCGTTTAACGCGAATGTAGTCATTAGTTGAGGGGTATTACCTTAATTTTTTTTTCAAATGACACACAATATGAATAAATTAAACACAATTTAAATTCAGTAACGTTGGTTACATGTACTTAGTTGTATGGACAAGGGCATAAAGTGACGGAGTCTATATTTTCCGTTTAGAAGAGTAATGTTTAACGTGAGTAATTTTCATCTCGTAAAGTGCTCTTCAGAATGTGTACGAAGGGCGAGAGTGATGTAAAATATTTGCACTTTTATAAAACATTGTTTTAAATGTAAAAAAATAAGTCACAGACGAAACATTATTTAAGAAGCTGCGCATGAGTATTTTAATGGGATATTATTGACACTCCTGATATATTTTTTCAACCACGTGTTGTGGTATTGAGTAAGAGATATTTTGAGTTACAGAGGACTGCAAGGTAATAGTATTTGGCCGAAAGAAGTGGTAACAAAACTTAGTCTAAGCGCTGAAACAAAACCAGCATTTTCCCACTTTACGAACATCAGACGCAAAGGCTATTCCGCAACGCAAACACAGACTTATTCTTAATTTCTTTGAGTGGAATACGAACTGATTGTCACTCTTAAAACATGTGGTCCATTTCACTCAAATCAGAGTGAAACACTGTTTCATTCTAATCCATTCGATTGTGTCACTCAAACCTTCCGATTTAAAATTTTTGCTCGTATTGCGGAGTGCTTTTTTTGTAGTGTTTGTAAATGAGAAATATTACGTGCTATTGAACCTTATCTATATGGAGCGATAGGAGTTAGGAAGGTAGAGTGGTAGGAGTATAGGTGGGCCGCTTATCTGGGTTTACTAACAACTTGGCCCCCGTGGAGGTGTTAGTAGTAGTAGTCAATTCAGTTTACATTATAATTTTTTTCAGTTATCCTATTTGTAAGTAGTCAATTCAGATTAGCAATATAATTTTCCCTCCCTTTAAGGTACCGTAGTATCTTGTCAAAGGGAGTTGTACTACCCCATTTTTCCTTTTTACTTATTAACTTCGTGACTATAATGATTGTTTGCTTGTAAGGGGGTAACATATGATTTTGATGCCGCTCCCCATACCCCAATTCCATATCTAAGGATAGATTCGATTAAAGCTTGATATATACTTTTAAAGGTTACTCTATCCAAGAATTTTTCAATATTTAGCATTTTCCAATAACATAGTCTTATTTTTGTTATCAACTCCATTATGTGTTCGTTCCAATTAAAGAATTTGTCAAGTATTAATCCCAAATATTTGATTTTTTCTACCTGTTCTATTTTATCTTTACACATACATTTTTCTATTTTCCTGTGTATATAATCATCTCCGTGGTACCTGTTGTTGTCTTGCTCTTGTTGTTATATGCAGTACTTTAGTTTTTTTCCCATTCATTACTAGGGATCTATCATGAAACCAACGCTGCAGCCTGTTAAAGTCCCCTTGTAGTGTATCCCTTGCCTTCTTTATGTCCCTACCGTATGCCATGATTAAGAAATCATCTGCGTATCCATAGTATTCGCATTTCTTTATGCATTCTTTGGCATCGTTAATATACATGATGAAAAGTAATGGGGCTAAAAAGCTCCCTTGTGGTATCCCTGTCTCCAGTATCTTTTTGTCATTATAATAATTACTAATTTTCACTATAAACTTCCTATTTTTCAGATAGCTTTTCACATTTTTTTTCATCTTTCCTCTTATCCCAATCTTTTCAATTCTATCTATTAATTTTCTCTCATCAATCATGTCGAATGCTTTTGATAAGTCTATGGATAGCAGCAGAATTTGCATACCTTCATTCAGTTTACTGTTTATATTATTTCCTATTTTCTCTAACAGGTCTGTTGCTCCCTTCCCCGTTTGGTAAGCAAATTGTTTTTTTTCTAGGATTTTATGCTTATCTATGAAATTGTACAAGATATCTACCAAGTATTTTTCATATATTTTTCCTACAGTTGACAGCAATGAAATTGGTCTAAAGTTGTTTGGACTTTTCCAGCTTCCTCCTTTGTGTATAGGTCTAATCACTGCTAATTTTAAACTCTCTGGATATTCCTCTTCTTGTATACTTTTGTTTATTGTTAATCTGATTAAAGGTATTATTATACTTTCATTCTGTTTTATTTCTTCTAATTTGATTTTATCTATTCCAGGTGCTTTATTTTTCAGTCCTTTTATATTTTTTTTATTTCATCATCAGTTACTTCAAATACTACTATTGTATTTTGTATTCTTTGATTAGAGTTTTCCCCCAATCTTCTATCACAAATATGTCTATTTTTTTCTATGTTTTCTTTAAAAAACTTAGCCATGCCCTCAGTGAAATCCCTAATAGTTTCATTTTTTCCTAAGTTTCTTTCAATTTTTTCATCTATGTTCTCTTTACCTTGTCTTCCCATTATTTGGTTTATTATCTCCCAAGTTTTTTTATTATCTTTTTTATTTTCATTTAACTGTTTTTTATAATATTCTCTTTTTTTTTGAATACTTCTGTTTGTTATTTTGTTTCTCATCTCCTTGTATTTTGTTCTTACATATTCTTTTTTCTTCGTTTCTGTATTCGCTGTTTTCTTCCATGTCCTGAAAACTTCATCTCTGTAATTCATCATTTCTACTATCTCCTTATTTATCCATGGTTTAATGCAGATCTTATTTCTACTTCTTATGAGTTTACTTTTACATGACTTTTTACAGCCTTTTATTAACATTTCATAGATTTCATTTGCTTTTAGTTTTTTCATACCTTTTATGTCTATTTTTATAAGGTTTTCTTTCAGTTCTGTCTTATCTATCCTCATTTCTTGATATTTCCTTCCTCCTGTTTTTTTCTATTTTTCCCTTTTTCATTTTTATATGTATGCCTATCATATAATGGTCTGAAATTTTAGTAAGAATCATTATTGGCTGAATTTTATTGAAATTTCCACTCACCGCTATGTGGTCTATACATGACTTATTTAATTTATCCATCCTCATCTCCTCTCTGGTATTATCCATTATTGTTTGGATCATCTTATGTTTTGTTAATGTATTCATGTATTCTTGATTCTGATTGTTTATAATATCCCTCTCTATATTTATATTTATATCTCCTATGAGTAATTTATTTTTATTTTTTATTTTACTCAAAGTTTTTCCTAACTCCTCCACAAATATTTTTTTGTCCTTTCCAGGTGGTCTGTAGATTGCTATTATTGCTAAATTGTATTCTTTGTTCATGTGAATATTCCCAATAATGGATTCAAAACTATCTTTCCTTATGTTGACTCTTTCAAAACTATATTCTTCTCTACAATATATGATTATTCCTCCTCCTTTTTTATCTTCTCTCCTATATTCTGCTCTTTTAAATTTTTCTATTTTATATTCTTTTATTGTTCCATTCTTTTCTATGTTTATTTCAGTTAAAACAATTATGTCTATTTTTTAAGTAATGGATTAATCTTAAATACAAATTCATCCCAGTTTTTTTAAGTGATCTTATATTCAAGTGTATTATATTAATCCCTTGTTTATAATTTTCTATTTCTATAATTGCCTCCTCAAAGTTTTGAAACATTTTTATTTGATTTATTTCAAAGTTTTCTATGAAGTCACTATTCATTGTTTGTTATTAAATTTTTACTTTAACCTCCTTTTCATACTATGTTTTTTATATCTGCTTCATTTTTAATTACCCAAAATCTTGTATCTTCTTCCTTCCTTATAAAATAATTCTAGAGCCATTGTCTCTAGCAAATTCCCTGGTTTTCCAAAATAGATTTGCTGTGTAAGGCGTTAGTTGCTCTCTTATATAGATCCCCCCCTATTTTTAACCCCCCTTTAGTTTTGGAAAGTTTTATTACCTTGTCTCTTGTTTCTTTCTTTTCAAATTTAATATATGTTTTTATTTTATCCTGTTTATTTTTATATTGTGTGTATTCTTTTACTTCTGTTTCTTTTATTTCATTTAGTCCCTCTTCCTTTATTCTTTTTACTATTTCCTTCTTATCCATCATTTTGGCCAGACCTATAATTTCCACATTTTTACTTATCATGCTACATTCCATATTATTTACCCTTTCATTTAAATCATCAAACAATCTGTCTTTCTTCTTAATTTCTTCTTTAAGTACTTTAATCTCTTTTACCTCACTTAATAAGATATACTTACTGCTCAGGAATTCAATGGATCTTTTAATCTCTGACATCTCTTGTAAGATTTTATCCAACTTCCTGTTTTCCAAACTGCTATTTTTCTCCTCCTCCTCCTCATTTCCTTCCTCCATTCTTTCCTCTGTTATTCCCTCTTCCACCTGCATACCCTTGATTTTACCCCCCTTGCAACTATAACATTTCCACTCTCTTTTCCTGCTTTCTGACATTCTTATATAAGTCTGTTTGGTTACACTGGAACAATTGTAATGGTATTTTCCATTACAACTGTGACATTTGATTTCTTCTACAACTGCTTTTTTACACGTTCCAC
The DNA here is from genome assembly GCA_002313205.1 of Laupala kohalensis. Lineage (NCBI taxonomy): Eukaryota > Metazoa > Arthropoda > Insecta > Orthoptera > Trigonidiidae > Laupala > Laupala kohalensis. The sequence goes on along the minus strand of NNCF01130155.1, from coordinate 147,574 downwards.
AGTTAACCATATTTATATTTTGTTAAGTTATCTATCAAATTATTTAGTTATTCCCAACCCAATCACTTATTTAGTTATTCACACTAAACTCACTTTTTCCCTCATCTAATAATAGATTCTTACATACACAACACTGTACCATTCTTATATGTATTCTATTCCTTGATTTCTAGCTTAAAGAACAATATTATTTCTAATTAGTATTAAACGACTATTCGCTAAATTACTAGATATAGACAACCACCCCTTTTCAAATCCAATACAAACACTCAGCAGATACAGATCACTTAGAATAAACAAGACAGTATCTTATCTTTACATTCAAAGTACTTACTATTCTGGTCTAAAGATGTTTAAGATTTATTAGATTTTATTTCAATACCATTTAATATGTCAGACTTCTCCACTGTTTTCTTCTATATTCTTACCAGTCAGACCAATTTCTTCTCCTTTTAAGCACATACAAACATCAGCACTTTTGTAACAAACATACATATATTCTCAAAACACTTTCATTCCTCCATCTCATTCAACAACAAAAAAACATTCTTTGTCACCACAACCCTTCTAAAGGAGAACTTTCCTTTCACTAACACTTTTGAGTACACAGTTTTTCAGTAACTTTCTCACTCCTTACCAACACCAGGCTTTGTGCTCCTATAACCTCACACTCACAGAAACAAGAAAACTCATAAACCACCATAAACCTCTTTTCATCACCAGCACTATATGTACAGCAACACCACCTTGTTTTATAAGACTGAATCTTACAAAATCACAACTGTGTTTTATTTACAAGCAAAATCAGCCGGTGCTTTCAAAAAAAGGTATCACATAACCAGGTTTACTTATCTTGTTTTCTTATCTCATCGGCAGGATCACGAACTTTCATCTTTTGTCCATGTCATACAAAACTTATCTCTCTTTTCCTTGTTCAGTTATCTCTTATATCCAGTTTTACTGATTGTGTGTTTATATCCATCAACTAATTACCATCCTAGTCTACTGAATCTTCTTACTTGTTTTAAGTTGAGATATTCAACGCACATACATCACGTTTGTCGGAGCGCCTCCTCAGCACGTCCGCTCTCTACGAGAGTAGTAGTAGTAGTTAATATCCCTGCAATCAATGGAGGAGACCCGGGTTCGGTTCCCGGCTCACCGCCATTTTCACCAGACACTATATATTTAATTGAGTAGATTACATAAAGAACGTAAATAATAAAATAAGTTCGCTTATACGGTAAAGTGGGATTTTCACTCCAAGCGATGTATTGATATTTCACTATACACACGAGTTTAATTTACTGGTATCGAGTAATTTCACTCCAAGAAATTAATTGTGTTGCGACAGAGTTTTCGTTGGAGTGGTGACACCGGAAAATGTGGTGATGCAGAGGGAACACGAAGAGGAAGAAGAGACTAGCGGTGGAAGAGCGGAGCGCGAGAAACAAGAGCGTAACAAGAAGCGTGGCGGAGGCAGCGGTGAAAAACAGACGCGGAGCTGCTCCACTGTCTGTGAAGGAGTGAAGGGGCGAAGGGGCGAAGGGGTGAGAGATCGAAGTCTGCAGAGTCGCAATGTCGGAGGCGTAGCGCGCGCGGAAGCAGCTTCGGAGGCGCGTGGGGATTGGCTGGCTGGCCGCGACACGGGACAGCAGAACGTTGGTGTATCAGGTTTCATGAAATAAACACTTCACTACGACACAATTTCCAGAGTAATATTTTATTATAAATTTAATGATATATTTATTGTCAAAAAAGCAGTTACAAACTGCGTATGAACACGTGGAGGAAAATAAACTAATTTACTCTCCGGAAGCAAGCAAGGGATCATCCTATCAATTCNGGCGGGTTTAACATTTGAACACACTTCTAAAAATAAAAATAGTTCGCTACTTGTTATAATATTAACATAATTTTATTTCTCTTGTCTCAACTTATCATTTAAATTGAAAATTTAACCAAAATTATGTTACGTGTCATTACAGACATACTTACAAAAATGTGCAACTTACAGAAAACAACTTACTTAACAGGAACGAATTAATTTACGAAGATAGAGAAATATTAAACATGAAACGCTGAGATTTGGTTGCTTTAAGAGTGCGGACTGATTCTGTGAGAAAATAACCCATGAATTACATTCGTTATCTGCAACATCAAAAATAAAATAAGTAAATCTAATTTGCGGAACTCGTTAATACAGTGATATAAAAACAATGGTAGAATCCCGGGAGCAACAATATCATTAACAATTATTTTCATAGAAAATAATTAAACAGAACAAGTTAATAATTCCTGGGTCAACAGTACAGGTGTAAGTAGAGCTTGAGTATGAATCGCGACTTAAAACACCATACAAAAATATGATATAGAAAAAAAAATATACATGTAAATTCTTATATTTTTATTTACAAAAGTCTCTAAATAATTACTTCGAGGTTTGATAACCCACTCATTTAAGAAATCAATAATCACCATTGTTTAACAACGCAACTAAAGAAATGACTCAGTTCACGAACAAGAGTATTTCGACTTCCCAATTTACACCACTTCGCAATTGAGCTGATGTTCCAATAGTCATTCTAATGCCTTCAACGCAAATGAATTCATATATTAATGAATACAATAGTTAGAATAAAGGAGAAATATTAAATGTTATAAACATGTATATCCGTTCTATTATACACTTCAAATATTCATCGAAAAACATTATTTTATTTCAACGGATAAGATATTCAGTTATAAAATTAGGTCTTAGTGTATACAGAGTTAGCTTTATGTCTGTAATACAGTCTGATACGAAAGTACAGTTTCAAGTATTTTAATTGGCAAGAGTTCACAATAAATGACCTTGGCTGTTAGCCCATCGAAAGACTGTAAACTGTAGATTCACTATCTGGCATAAAATTATCTTTTGTTTTAATTAATTTGATAAACTAATATTTTTCCCATCCTGGCGCGGGTTTTTCTCCGTTTTTCCTTCGGGTAGAGGCGAATTTCTTATACAGGTTCTCTAGGCTTTGTCTAGGGGCGTGTTTATTGTAACAATAAATCGTTAATTTAGTGTTTTTTCAACTCTTATGATTTTTAAACACTATACTCAGAATAATCTATAGTTCGATAATAACTTGTACATGTAAATTTACAAACATATTTGCGTTAAATTACAAACATATTGACATTATATATGTATTATAACTCGCAGCTAACTTTTTTATCCTATCTTGGAACTTATGCAAAAAAATTTGAATCAGCCTCTGGGCCCTTGATCGGAATTGATGGAATACGTCCCTTGCTTGCTTCCGGAGAGTAAATTAGTTTATTGTCCTCCACGTGGTCATACGCAGTTTGTACTGTTTTTGACAATAAATTTATTATTTATTATCCACATCACTTTTACATTTTCGGTGGTATAGAGTTAACAGGGTCTAGTTTTCATGATTTAAGTGACCATTTATAATTACATTCTTTTCATTGTATACGAAGGAATCATTTTATATACGAAATCAATAACACAAATAAGAAGGAAATAAAAGACACATAGAACAGTTGTAATAGACAACTTGACGAAAGAACTGGTATTGGCTCATAATGAAATTACATCTTATAATTCCTTCACTTTCCATGTAGATTTATTGAATGCCTCTTTTATACCCAGAGTGTTTGCTGGAGTATCAATCCGCCAGTTCATAGGGGTTTCGCCCTTGCAAGCCGCACGCATAGTGCAAGTGCAGCATCGACAACAATGATAGATAATTTGCAATACAATGCGTTCTTATGCTCGGTCTCCACATTGCGTTGGCAACAGCCGGTACGTCGGATCGAAGACAACGCAGCACGTACATTTAAATGGGACGATCTCCATATTCAGCGTAGCGTTGGCTGCGGGCTGCACGTCGTGAAGAAATGAGGGTTTAACACACAGTATCTTATGGCAGAGTCCCCACATTTGCAGACCTTGTGCCTGGACACCGGGACCTCCTTTCACGAGGGCTGAGCGTTCAGTCGCTGCCTAGTCATTTAAACCAATCAGAATTGAAGAACAGGAGTGAAGTGAGAAGCCCGCCTATTCAAATATCTTTTTGATTCATTTGGGACGTAATTGAATGATTGATTTCATGTTTATTAAGTAAACATTTTCAAAATTTTGTCAAATTAGGAGACAATTTTCTGGGTTTGAAGAATTTTCCTTTTTGGCTCTTTACACTTGATAGTGAATTGACTAAGAATGAATGAAAAATGAGCTGTTTCTTAATTTTATCTAAATGTTTAATTATTTTTCTTATAAAACCAAATTTATTGATTTACCTTCGCTATTTATTTTTGTCTTCAAAGAAGACAATTTTTTTATCTTCTTCGCGCTGGAATTAAATTTATCATAAATTTGACAAGATTATACATATTTCATTTACCAAATTCTGAGTTGTTATATGCGTGAACGGGTTAATTACAATTTTTAATCATTATGGTGACAATACCTCTGCGAGACGTTGTTGCTATAATTCCTTAAAAATATATTTTGAAGATATGGTTTTACAGAAGGCATCGACCACTGTGCAATATGCAAGTAAATATTGAGAAAAGATAACATAAATAATTATATTGTTCAAATAATATTACTTATTTCTAATGTACTCTTTGAAATAATGTCACCCTTCAAAACCTTGCAACACGTTTCGGAATGAATGAAACGGATCTTTTTATTACAGAAGTCTATGTTCAACATAATATTACAAATACCTTTCAAATCTCATCCAATTAATTACATTGTTGCAATTTAATCATATAAGAATTCTCTGTTGTAAAACGTTGAGAAAACTAACGTAAGTTAACTGTGCTTCTAGAATGAAAAACTTTAGTGATAAAATTTAATTGTTTTGAAGGTATAAAAAAAAACACACCGCGATTTTTTTAATTTCTTTTTTTTTGTCCAATCAAACCAATCATTTCAGAGAAAAAAGTTCCATCTAAAAAATAAAATAGACTTCCTTCTCCAATATTTTCATTTAGAATTTTCGAAATGGAAAAGCTATTTAATGTCAATAGGTTGTGACATTTACGTTCATCTATATGCATTAATATATAATGGTTTGAAAATTAATTACAATATTATTTTGATGAACACCGATACTCTCCAACATAAATGTTATTTACTTGCGACAATTTTTAATGTTTTCTACTTCCTTCAGGGAACTAAATCCCCGGTTGAAATGAAGCGCGCTCCGTAGAGCAGCAGTCTCGCCTCTGCCGACAGCTCGGTGCCGCTGTGTGGGTACAAGTTTAAATTTTCAAGGCTGCATTGCTGATCCGACGTACCGGCCGTCGGAAACGCAACGTGTAAACCGAGCCTTAGGGGACAAACTCATGGTTTCATAAAAGTACTATTGCATTTTAACATTGAGTGGGCTACTGGGTAGACATGGAATCGTGATTGTGTACACATCGGTGTAGCAGTTTTTATCAGCTTAAATGTATTAGAACATTTTAATCTTAAACCACGAAGTGTGTAGTTTGCGATTTCTTAGTAGGATTACAAAGACACACCGTAATGGTAAATTGAAATCAGAGAAAAAATTTATATTAAAATTTTTAGAAACGTTCATTTGCAAACATTAAGATATCTCAGAAACTCATTTACTTTGAATATCGTCGAAATCGTCTAGAAATGTATTAAACTTCAAACCAAAAATGTTATCAAAATATTCTGATATTGGAGACAAAATTCGGTGAGGTACAATGTAATAGTCCTCGCATCTTTAAAGAGATTCATTATAAACAATTTATAAAAGACGCCGGGATTTTTTAAAGCAATGAATGACTCTTGTCTGTCCAGAGTTATCTCAAATGGATGTACTTCATATGAATTTTCTCTGAGAATGAATAATAATAATAAATTTATTGTCAAAAAACAGTACAAACTGCGTATGACCACGTGGAGGAAAAAAAACTAATTTACTCTCCGGAAGCAAGCAAGGGACCATCCCATCAATTCCGATCAAGGGCCCTAAGGCAGAGGCGGATTCAAAAAATTTAGCAAAAATTCCTAGATAAGATAAAAAGTTAGCTGC